>JALPQI010002872.1:0-98286 GCA_025490895.1 Thaumatotibia leucotreta | reverse complement strand
TATAATGATGAAAATTACAAAAAAACAGCCGCCATCTTGGATCGTAGAATGGACCCGGAAATCGTATTACACGTATGCGAATTAGAAACGAGTACAATGATGAAAATTGCAAAAAAAAGTTCCCGCCATCTTGGATTTTAGAATGGACTCGGGAATCGTATTCCACGTATGCGAATTAGTCAGAAACGAGTATAATGATGAAAATTGCAAAAAAAAAGTTACCGCCATCTTGGATCTTAGAATGGACCCAAAAATGATATTCCACGTATGCGAATTAGTAAGAAACGAGTATAATGATGAAAATTGCAAAAAAAGTTCCCGCCATCTTGGATTTTAGAATGGTCTCGGAAATCGTATTCCACTTATGCGAATTCGTCGGAAACGAGTATAATGATGAAAATTGCAAAAAAAAAGTTCCCGGCATCTTGGATCTTAGAATGGAACCAATAAAGATATTCCACGTATGCGAATTAGTCAGAAACGAGTATAATGATGAAAATCGCAAAAAAAGGTCCCGCCATCTTGGATTTTAGAATGGACTCGGAAATCGTATTGCACGTATGCGAATTAGTCAGAAACGAGTATAATGATGAAAATTGCAAAAAAAAAGGTCCCGCCATCTTGGATTTTAGAATGGACTCGGAAATCGTATTCCACGTATGCGAATTAGTCGGAAACGAGTATAATGATGAAAATTGCAAAAAAAAAGTTCCCGCCATCTTGAATTTTAGAATGGACCCGGAAATCGTATTCCACGTATGCGAATTAGTCGGAAACGAGTATAATGATGAAAATTGCAAAATAAAAAGTTCCCGCCATCTTGGATTTTAGAATGGACCCGGAAATCGTATTCCACGTATGCGAATTAGTCGGAAACGAGTATAATGATGAAAATTGCAAAAAAAAAGTTCCCGCCATCTTGGATTTTAGAATGGACCAGGAAATCGTATTCCACGTATGCGAATTAGTCAGAAACGAGTATAATGATGAAAATTGCAAAAATAAGTTGCCGCCATCTTGGATCTCATAATGGACCCGAAAATTGTATTCAACGTATGCGAATTAGTCAGAAACGAGTATAATGATGAAAATTGCAAAAATAAGTTGCTGCCATCTTGGATCTCATAATGGATCCGAAAATTGTATTCAACGTATGCGAATTAGTCAGAAACGAGTATAACCCAACTCTGTCAGGAATAACTAGGTACACTCTTCACGCTTCAAGTTCGTCTGTATACTCATTTTCACCCTGTATAATTATGTATGTAACACCCTGTATGTATACGTATGTATCTATCGAATCTATGATCACTTTGTATAACTATAAAACGAAACGAAAGAGCTCGTGATTCTGATTAGAAAAAATGTATAAAAGTCCATATATGGAAAATTTTATAAAACGACAACAAAATAAAAACCCGCCCGTTTGCACCTTGTAAAACACTGTTTTTACAAAATCAAAGATTATGCGCAACAAAAAAAAAAAAAAAACAAAGTTTGAAAAAAAAGAAATAAAAGAACATTTTCAGCGCGTATAGTTAGGATTTGAACCTGGTACCACTGCTTCACAGCCGAACGCATGAACCACATTACCAACCTCCCTATATCGTGGTACGGCAAAATATGCTATGTGTTGCAAGTCATCATGCGTTTCGTTCGTGGCAAGGTAGTGTATACTGTTTCAGAGCCATCTGTGCCAATGGACGAACAACAAAGGTAGTGTATATACTGTTTCAGAGCCATCTGTATGCCATGCTCACGAACAACCGTGGCGCCGTCTAGTAGTGACGACATTTCAGGTGGATGCATTTTAATGTATGGTGTTGATATATCTACTTAAACTAAATAATCTCTGGTATTATCCTTGGTTGCGTAAAGATTGTATCCTAGCTATTCCAGTTTGTCTCAGTAAATTTAGTAATTTGGCAGGCATCACATTGGTGCCGATTACGCATGCGTTGACGGCGATTATATACTTACATACATAGAGCTATTAGAGCTGTCCCACTCGCACGCCGCCACGCATGCGAATTACCAATATCATCAATGTGTCCTCTGCCTAACAGCTCAAATTTGTGGAGACAGTACTACCTATTTCATAAAGTAGGTATTTTATATTTTTTCTTTATAGTATTTTAAGATTTCTAAGGACTAATTTTTCTATCCTCAGTTAACAGGATACTGTAGATAGATATATCTGGCGGATAAATGTCAGGTCTGTCCTTTTTTTTACAGATAATGTGAAAAAAGGATAGTAATAAGTACATTGATAATTTTAACTAACAAAATGCTTTTAACGGTTATTTTTATTTTGTTTAGTTTTACAACTATACATGATCCTGTGTATGAAGGTTTTAAACTTTCTTTCTCTACGCACAAAGATACTGGCCACAAACTGAAAGTCGCGTTATAGAAAAAACGTGAGTGACTTTCACATCAATGTTTTTATGTTCTAAAGTTTAGTATGGCTTGGACCATTTTTTATTCATAAGTAGAAAGTATAATCTGCTTAGACTATAAAAAATAAATGTTTTAAAACTAAGTAGGTAAAACAGAAAATATGAAGATTCATTTTGAAAACCTTGCAACATGTATTATGAATAATTTATATATTATAAAACTGGCGCCTTGATAAAATTGTACCTTACTGTGTGTTGTACTTACTGTTTAATTTTGACAGGATTTAAGGGTATTTCTCATATAGCTTGGTTAGTTGTCACCGCCATCTACAGGAAGTTAACGTTACCTAAACTTAATTTTCTATATTTCTGCTTCCCAAACAAGTATCAAAATCTTGGACTTCCTGTAACTGTAAATCCTCAACTTTAGAACATGGTCGTGACATACCTGTCTAACAAAATAAGTAAATAAGAAATACCCATAAACGCCTACTTTAACCATCAACCATGTGCAGTATTAATATGCGTAGCCATTTTGTTCTATTTCTCATGCTACAAATGTTAATTTCCAGACAGGCCTAGGCCAGACCCTATGCGTCGGCATCGGTGGCGACCCCTTCAACGGCACCGACTTCATCGACTGTCTCGAAGTATTCCTCAACGACCCGGAGACCAAGGGCATCATCCTCATCGGAGAGATCGGAGGCAACGCTGAGGAGCTCGCGTCAGAGTACCTCATTCAGCACAATACGGTAATTACTACCAAAGATATGCTAATGATTTATCCCCTTATTCATAAACGTTCGCTAACTTAACAAGCCGCTAATAATTGTTTGTCCCTTTTGCTCTTATGGACACATTGTTAAGACCGAAAGGGACAAACAATTATTAGCGGCTTGTTAAGTTAGCAAACGTTTATGAATAAGTTGGTTATGCAGCAATTGACTTATAAGAAAATATGGAAAAGTGTAAAAACGACTACCGTAAAAAGGGGTAAATAGGAATGGCGGGGTAAATAGGAATGTAGAGTAAACTGGTCTGTTTGCCCAAGACAAACAGTCCAGTTTAGAATAAAGCATATGAAAAAATCTGCTGTTCTAAACTGGACTGTTTGTCCTGGGCTAACAGACTAGTTTACTCTACATTCCTATTTACCCCGTTTTACGGTACTATAAAAAATACCTCAGTATTAAAAAAAACAGTACTTCAAAACATTTAAATACAGTAAAGTCGAAATATAAAAATGACTACAATGAATGTATAAAAATATCCGCACTCACAGAAGAAGACTATTGCGTCATTTTATACTCCAACACCTCTATATTTGCCTAACATAAGTGTGGATGTGGATAATTTAATACTACGTCAGAATTATATTGGGATTAAATTATACAAGTAGTCATTTTTATACATGGCCATATTTCCTTATAGTTGTTCGTTACACACATAAATCTGTCTCATCAGCAGATAGGCTTTTAAAGTCTAATAGGTATTAGGTATACTTCTATGTCCCACAAGTGGTATGCATCTCTATGTTGCAATACTTGCAATACCAGCATTTTGGGGTTTGGTCTGTGCTGTGCATTTAGTTTAGATCGCAAAGTTGCACTAAACACTCTGTAATCAGGCTAAATAAACTAAAAACTGTATTGCATGGCAGCACACAAAATATTAAAGGTAGTATTACATGCAAACAAGTTTCAGCGCTGCTACTCAGTGACGCTGGTCAGTCGTTCAATAGTGTTTAGTGCAACTTACAATGATTAGGTACTATCCTGCTAGTTTAACCACACTCTTTTTCTTTAAACCATTATTTGTTAACGTTTTAGTAAAAACGTTCCTTATATTTTATGAAATATCTAAGCGCCCTTATGATAAGCAACCAAGTGGGACGTTTTTATTAAATCGCTCACATTTGAACATTTAAAATAATTTTATTTCCTATTTTCATGTTATCTTTCTATACTTTTTTTATCTTTTAGAATTATTGAGTGGTATTGTTTCATCCTTGCAATTTTCTTCAGTGTGATGGACACTGAAGTTCATTGACAGCAATATATTCGGATGTTTCTGTAAAAGTAAGATGGGAAAGGATTATTCACTACATCTGTAGTAACGGCTATCAATATTGTACACTATAAGTATTACCTATTACTCTTATAAGTCATATTAATCACGTCCAACAAGGACGTTAATTTTAATAATATTTTTATACGGTCTGCAACAAACCTAACACTGGCAGATTCCAGTGAATAGGTGCCTTTCCTTCTGTTCCCGTTGAAAATTTTAAATGACTGATTACTTTTATCATTCAACAGTCTAAGGTATGGAACTACAATGGCGCCCAGTCCAAAGGTTTACTTTATCTTGTCTTTCATCCCATTGGCATATTTGACTTCATACCATCTGTACAAAATCAACACATGATCTTTTAGTTTTATCGATCGACAACTTCGAACCCATTTTAATATCACTTTTAGTATGATTATTGGCTTCTGTCGCTAACTTCCGTCATCCAAATTTATATGTTGATGTAAATTTTAGCGTGTAGATAAGTTAAAATTGCAAGCTATACATTCAGTAGGTACTTTATAGTTTTTGAATGTACATTTGTACAACAATGTGTTTACATTTTTACAATAACCATAACATAACTTTACAAAGTGTTTATTTTTGTAGATAACAATGTTTTACTTAGTTAATTTCCGTTTTGAATACAGTGTGTTTTTGTTTGAATACCTAGTTTGTAGTTACACTAGTTACAAAGACTATCTGTGCCAGTTTTAGGGACCGTCTAAATTATAATTCCAGGGCCAGAAAGCCAAGCCCGTGGTCTCATTCATCGCGGGACTGACGGCACCGCCCGGCAGGAGGATGGGTCACGCCGGAGCCATCATCTCCGGCGGCAAGGGAGGCGCCATGGACAAAATCAAAGCTTTAGAAAAGGCCAACGTCATCGTCACTCGCTCCCCAGCTAAAATGGGTGCCGAACTCTTCAAAGAAATGAAGAGATTAGAAATTGTCTAAGCACCAGTTAATTGTCACTTTATAGACTTAGAAATATACATGTACGTTTTAAAACCTTGTTGTTTCTATGACATATTTATTTATCGCCTTCAAGGCATGCTGTCACAAGCCTATTGACAGTATTAATGTTTTACCTCTAAATGTCCACTAACGTAAACTACTCTAAAGCAATGTAAGTTATGAATTTGTACAGTTTTCGAGTTTACATTTATTATATCATGTTTTACAGGAATGGTGCGTTCCATAATTATGTATAATAGCGTCATTGTTGCGGTCGGTGGCAGATCTTATTGTGATTATTATATGCACTAAATTATTAGGAAGGCACATAATGTTACCTATTTAGGCTATTCTCAATTTGCTGTGCTACTTGTTTAGAAACCATAAGAAATATGATTGCTGTTTTGTGGGCTTCACTCTTAAGTGGCAGGCTGGTTAAAATGATGTTATAATATATCATAACATGTAATGTTAACAATATACATTGATAACCAAACCAATTTTTTATTTATTTCTATATATGGTGGCAGAAAGGAATTTAAAAATACACACACTTCTTACATAAATTCAGATTCAGTCCTTTATTGTTGGCAATGCCTTATAAACTTACAAACAAGAACAAGAGCCGATACCCATCATGGAATTTGTGGAATTTGTTATTTTATTGTGTTAGGTGTTAATAAGTCTGCTTATGAAATATGTACACAGTGTAGACAAGGGAATAAATATGTATACATTATTCTACTTTACATCATTGGCATAAGGTCAAAAAGGGTAAATCTACATTTTTATGCCCTTGACTTAAACAAGGAGATACCTATACAATCTATGCATTACACTTACATATTGTGGTTGATAGATATCTATATTTGCCATAAATTGCATGATGGCTTCAGGTGTAATATCTTATAAATTATAACACTATTTATTTGCTGTCAGATCACAGTCATTTTTGCTGTCTCGCAACATGAGATAAACTAAAAGAAAAAACAAAATATATATTTAAATTACTGCGTAACAGTATTCTAAGCCTTTGGCTTATTTGAAGTCTAGAAAAAACAATTACAGACACTCAAGTCATACATAATACTCATAACAATAGGAGGGTGGGTAGATCTTAAACCAAAGCAGGTGAGGTTAGGGTTGTGGATCTGGATTAACAAGAGATGGTCCACAATTCTAATCATAACTTAAGAAATTTGTGTACTAAATTTAGTAACTTTTAAGTTTTGCTGATGTTCTGAAACATCCCAGTAGAGATGCCTTTGCACCAGAGCTAATCTATGTGAATATGTTTGAGTTTCACCAATCATATCTATGCAGCAGAGATCTACTACACTGCGAGAATGTGATTGGTGGATATTAAATGCAAACACATAGAATAGTTTAGGTGTACAGGCACCAGTAGAGTTTAATATCTATCCCTTCTTCCACCATAACCACCACCGCCACCGCTGTAACCTCCGCCGCCGCTGCCGTAGCCGCCACCGCCCCCGCCCCCGTAGCCGCCGCCGCCACCACCCCCGTAGCCGCCATCGCGACTGCCCCCGTAGCCGCCGTCGCGACCGCGGCCCCCGCGACCACCTCTCCCACCGCGGCCTCCGCGCCCGCCTCCCTCGCCGTCCCGCCGCAGCTTCATAGCTTCAAACCTCTGCGCCATTTGTTCCAACTCATCGGGAACTTCTTGATTTGCTTCCTCAAGTATTTTGATTAATTCCCTTGCATGCGCCCAATCATTTCTTGCTATCAACGATAAGGAAACACCTGTCCTTCCCGCCCGGCCAGTCCTGCCTACCCTATGCACATACTCTTCGATGTGACGTGGGAAATCCAAGTTAATAACGTGAGTGAGGTCCTTGATATCTATACCCCTGGAGGCAACATCAGTAGCAATCAGAATGTTGACAGTGCCATCCACCATTTCTTCCAAAGCTGTTTCACGATCACTCTGGTCTCTGTCGCCATGCAAAGCTTGGCAACTGATATTTCTTATTGCCAGTTCTGTGGAAATGTGGTTTGCTGTTGCTTTTTTACCACAAAATACAATCACCTTATCTGTGGGTTCCATGTTATTTAAGAAATCTAGTAAGTATTGCTCTTTCTCATCTTCCTCAACAAATACAACCTTCTGTGTAACTGTATGGACTGCGGCCAGATCCAGTGACCCAACATTAACTTGTATAGGGTCCTGCATGTAAGACTCTGCTAGGCGCCGTACACCTGCTGGCCAAGTGGCTGATGTCATAACCGTCTGACGGTCAGGCCTGACATCAAACAAGGACTTTCTAATCTGAGGTTCAAATCCCATGTCTAACATTCTGTCAGCCTCATCAAGGACAATGTAAGAAAAGTTTATGATGTTCAGATGCCTAGCCATTATTAGGTCATTGAGACGTCCAGGAGTTGCAATGACAATGTCCACACCTTTGGAAACAACTTTTATTTGCTCTTTACGATCACCTCCTCCATATAAGCACACTGATTTGATGCCTTTATATTGATACTTAGATACCTCTTTGTCAATCTGTAAAGCTAGCTCTCTGGTAGGAGCTAAAATAAGGACTGATGGACCTTCTCGCTCTTCTCTTGGTGTAGTCTGACCTTCTATATGTATCAGGGCTGGCAAAAGAAAAGCCAATGTTTTGCCAGTACCAGTTTGCGCTATACCTATTAAATCATCACCTCTTAGTAGGACTGGCCAAGCTTGACTTTGAATTGGAGAGGGTTGCTTAAAGTCCTGCTTATATATTTCCTCCAGAATCTCAGGGTAGTGTTGGAATGCTTGCTCAAATGTTAGAACTGGGTTAGGAATAGGTCTTAAGCCGGGTTTGTCATCGAAAGTTCTCTTCACTTGAATATCATGATTTGCTTTACGCCAACGGCTTACTTCAGCAGGGGACATAGCAGCTACTTTAGGATCTTCTTTATAGAAATCTTTTACAATAGGAGGGAGCTTACTCCAGCGCTCCTTCTGGCTCTCTTCATAAAACGAATTCAACTTGGTCCAGTCAATAACTTCCACACCATTTTCATTTTTTTTTAAAAACTCGCCAGATTGATTACTGCTGTTACTGGTATTCAAATCTCGTGATCCAGCAGGTTTATAGTCTTTGACGAGATCTTGTATCAAATCCTCAACCTTAGAGATAGCCTCATCAGTACCAGTCAGTGTGATATCAGTTTGATCGCCGCTGGTATCTCCGATTTTGACTTTAGCCTCAGAATCATATTCAAGATCTTTGATTTTAGACCCGCCTTTACCAATTACACGACCGATTTTAGAGGAAGGAACAGAAATTACTTTCTTATTACCTTCATCATGTCTCGAAAAATTGCGGCGATCTCCGTTACGCCGGTCTCCGCCATCCCGACGATCCCTATTGTCGCGCCGATCTTCGAAGTTGCTAGTCTGAGGACCACGTGTTCTCCAATTTGATTCATTGCTGCGACCTCGACCTCTGCTGCCTCCTCTCTGACGACTTTCATAACCAGAAGATACGGGTGCCGAGGGCATTGCCATGACTGGTTCATCTTGCCATTCGTCGTCTGCCATTTTAGTTTCAAATCCTTAACTAAGTATAGTATTTTACTTACTAGTTTATCAAATCTCAGTTATGATGATATAAATTGAAATGAATATACTGAGCTAAGTAAGTAAATCAACTAAAAACAGGCATGCTGAATTAAGTCGCTTACTTTGCCAGATTTTAGATAATTTAGATGAAAATGTTGAAATTTGTTATGAACATAGACAAAATTGCTTTTATTTTACTTGGGTCCGGTATGCCTTGTTTACACGATCTTAGTTGGTACACAACAGCTACACTGTTAAGTTAAGGTCGTTGTATACATAACTAGATTTGTCTCCAGCGTTAGGATGTGGGGGTTTTTCTTCGAGGTAATTTTCCACGATATTTAAAATATTCTTCTTTCTGTTTCCTCGGTCACGGGGAAGTTCATCATGCACTGGGAAATAAACTTGTCACCTGGGTTATTTGTCTTTACTCGTAGTGATATAGTCCGGCAAATCAACGACGCGGTAAATTTAAGATTGCTTTCTGGTACCTATTGCGAGGCACGTATGATTTTTATTCATTTGAGTCTTTTCTACTTATAGGTACGTTTTTCAGACTATAAAATGTTCGTCATTCGTCTTTGTGTAACGTGAAAATTGCAATTGCACTTGAAAAAAATGGAGAAGAGAGTGAAAACTCCCACGATTAAACCGGCCTTTCTCACAAAAGCGCTTCTTGTCATCTTGTGCCTAGGGCATGCAATCCTGGGTCGCGTTTTATAGTAGTACATTACGAAACAAGTGCGAAAAACATGAAATTCGTTTTTGCACGTGTCTCGTATGACATGTTTTAGTACAGATGGCCCTCCGAAGTTTTGAACCTGACGTAAAATGACCCACTTCTCGCACTAGAACTCGCACAAAATTGTAAATTGTAACATTTTAAAACGCGACCCTGGGATTAATTTTTATGCAATAACGGGATTTGACATTATAAATCCCGTGATTTCATGCCCTACTTGTGCCTTGATGTGGTCACTGTAAATGCACCTTAAAAGTTACTCTGCTCTGTATTGTCTCTGCTTTGAGTGACGCACGCACACAAATATATATTATCACACGCATACGCCTACAAAATATATGCAGCCGGATGGATACATTTGTGTTGTGTTGTCGTTCTCATTGATGCGTTGCACTGCACTCACACACACAGTTCAAACTAGCACACTGAAGTCAAGTGAGCTGAGCTGGTTGTTGGTTTGGTTTGGTTGCTCTCATGCTCTGCTCTGCTCGTCCGAGTTTGAGTCTTTCGTCGTCGCGATTATTTCACCAGCTGAACAAAATATTTAGTCGCTTTTTTTAGGTGTTTTTCCAATAGTCAAGAGTTTGTAATACTATAATAAATTGCGAAAAGTGAACTGTTGTGAAGAAATGGAGGTGTGGTCGTAAAACTTGCATTGGGGAATCGTTCACAATTGATCTTCCCTAAGGCTCGTCCAGGGCTTGCGTATAGTACTATAAACCGACCATTTGCAACACTAATGTATTCATAAAATTTGTAGTGGCATTAGGTTATGCATAATTTAAATAAATCAAGCTTAACCTAGGCTGTTAAAATGAGCAACTGGGCTAGGAGGATGCACCGCCGGGCTGCCACTTTGAGCAATGTGGTTACATCCTGCGGGCATCCAAATACCCTACCCTATCCGCGACGGCTAGAAAAAGTGAAGTTCGGAGTTCCTCTGCACGAAGTTTGTAAAGACGACATACCGGGGCCTCTACTCGTTAGTACAGTATCAGATGTTTAAAAACATTTTAGAAAAAGTACATGATTTTAAGTGACGCTTACAGTGCTTTTATACGGTTTTATTGTGTAGGTGCTGATCTTAAAGTTGAACAAGGAAGCGCCGCTGCGACGCGATGTTTTCCGCGCACCAGGACACCAGGGTGCTATGAAGAAGCTAATACACTTTCTGCAGACAGGCAGACTAGTGAATGTGGATAATTACTCTGTGTATACCATTGCTAGTGTACTCAAGAAGTTTTTGAGGTATGTCTTCAGTCACTGAACTATTACTTTATGCTTAGTTTTGGTTAGAACATTTTACAACTATTATATTATACATGTGGTGGGCAAATTTGGAAGAGGCCTATGTCAAAAGACAAACAGACGGGGACAGACAAAATGAAGCTGAAGATCTATTGATATAAATATAAGAAAAATTTAAAATGATTGTACACTACTACAACGCTGTAACAGATACCTGTCTGAATAAAAGGCTTTTATTATTATTATTTATTATTATTATATTATACATGCAACATAAAGATAGTACCAATACAATAGTTCCAATCTTGGTAATGTAATAGAAAATTCTGAGAAAACTCCTTACATTTTCATTCTTATCTCATATTAGACTGTCCAGGTTCAGGGAAAGGGAGCCTATGATCCCTAAAAACTTTTAGATAATATGCACCGCAAAGATCTACTATGTGATAGTATAATTTGCTGAATAATCATTCATAAAATGGCTTGCACTACAGTACCAGCCAAATGACTTGAGCAGTATATTTTTGTTATTCTGATAGCAACTGTTGTCAACAAGAGAACATAAATAAGATAAATGGGATTTTAGCAGTGCACACCAGGTTATTATGATTTGTATCTAACAATATTTCATACCACATTTTCAGGGTCTTTGAATTGCCACTTTACCATCAGCATAAATTAGGTTTACTTTTCAATTTTATTACCATATCAATGGTCACTCCTGTTAATGTACAATGAATAACCCTAACAGATCTAGCCATGCCATGCATACCCACTTATCTCATACTTTTCTACATTGTTGGAGTTCCATCATACCTGTCACTATTCTTTTCTGCCAATACAATCCTTCCTTTTCCTTACGTTGTTCATCAGCTGTAAGAAGTGTCCTAAGTTTAGCCTTACTGCCATAATTCTGTTCTACATTCTTTAGGAAAGTTAATACCTAGATACTTATCTTGGTATATTTTTTTACATTTCAGCAGTTTCTGAAATCATTCCACTTTTCTGTTTAATACCTATAAGAGCTCTTAGACATTTAGTTCATATAAAGGCACAAGCCAATCCCATGTAAACGAAACTGGGATGTTTTGTAATGTAATACTCACATATCATTTGTTTTTATTTCTAACTAGAGTAATGGTTACAGGAAAATACCTGGAGGTGTATTTGGACGTGATGGGGAGATGCACCTGTTCACTGCTGTGGAGTTCCCGGAAGAACAGCAGGTCCATGAAATACGAAGGTCAGTCAGTTGTTGTTTAAGAAGTAATAAACAATTTGGTTAATCTATAACTGACGATGTAGAGGTCTTAAAGATGCTGCTTATTTATTCTCAACTATGTGTAGGAAGTGTAAGGTTGTGATTATTTATACTCAAAGTCATCTCATAGTTAAAGCTAAAATAATGGCAATACATCCCATAGCAACCATATCTTACAGTTGAAACTAGACAGTCCTGTTATAATATTCCAAATGTCAGAATCAGAGTATTAAGTGACAGGATGAAAGCAACAATGAAGCAGTACTCAGACACACTAAAGGTACCATAGAGTGTGTGTAGTTTGTAAATAATATTCTTATAAATATTTTGTTCAAATCATATTCATATTCAGCTTTCTCAAGTAACAGTTGAACTTATGAAGGTACCAAGTCACCAACTGTTATTTAAATAAATACTTGCGACCCGCGCCGGCTTCGCACGGGTACTATACCTACATAAAAACCTTCTTCTTGAATTACTCTACCTATTAAAAAATATCTCATCAAAATCTGTTGCGTAGTTTTAAAGATTTAAGCGTACAAAGGGACATAGGGACAGAAAAAGTGACTTTATTTTATACTATTTAGTGATTTATTGACTTGCCCATATTGCTCATTGACCTGAGTTATTCTATGATTTGAAAATTGAAAGTCATCTTAATAAAACAGTTTCGTACTTTAGTAAATATAGCAAAGAGAAAAGATTGTACATACTTCAAATGTTTGGAGTTCATAACATAAGTTTTCGAGCACGCAATCCTAACAATAATATCAACTTATACACACTACTTTACAATCGTCATTCAATGTAATACCAGTAGGTAAGTAATGATGTTAATTTCCGTAAGAAAAACGAATTCGTTCATTCACTAAGCAAATACAATGAGCTGTTATAATTCATTCAGATTTGTTCGCTAAATGGGTGTAAACTATTGTATAATTATTACCATTTAGCATGTGTGCACACATGTGGATATTGAGATAATCTATACTGATGCTTTATTTGCATATATGGTCTCCAGCGCGTGTCAAAGACATTATGTAAATGAAGACTACTCATGCGTGGTTAACACTCATTATGTATGGTTATGACGTTGAGAATGAATCACCTACGTAAATAATGTACCTACGTATTTTATTTTATTTGGTGGGTTATTTGACTGTTCTTTTGTTATGTTAGATAACTTTATGAAATGTCATTTCAATAGAAGGATAACTATAAATTGTGTAGTGCGTGAAAAATAACTCACAAGATTTGATACAGATCTCTCTGTATCAGGGGAAGATAGAAATATCTTATTAATAAAATTCCACAGTTGTTAGGCTTATGATGGTACCGTTTAATCGTTTATCGCTGTTGCCGTCAGGTTCTAACAAGTATGCAAGTGAGAAAGTGACGAGTAGCACGATAAACGGTTAACGCGTGACCATCTTAAGCCATTTGTATGTACAGTCGAGTGCATTAATATATAGACACATTTGTAAAGGATCAGTATGGAGAAGTGTATATATATTGATGCCCTTGACTGTACGGCATCATTAGCAGAAGCTGTCGTATATCTTCTTAGTTTTGCTATTATCAGCCTATTATAATTATTGGTTTGACCAATCCTCTTCCATCTTACGCCATTGAGCACGATCCGCCGCTCATCCATACAGCCATTGTCAGCAAATTTGCGTAAATGTTCACTTCACAAATAGTCTGAAGGCGTTATTCTTATCACTTCAAAAATAGTCTATTGAAAATCCCCGAAAAAACTCCTTTTCTTTCCAAACAACTCCTTTTTTGGATTCTTTTGGAAAAAATAGTTAACATTACCACTTTAAATTGGAACTCTAACTCAATGCGAATTGGGTTTAATTCTGACATATAAAAGGAGACCTCGAGGAACACCACAATAATTATTTCCTTAAAAGCGAGTAAAATTGAGAAGAAAAAACATTAAAGTTCATAAATTAAACTGTAGGTAGGATTGCTAGGTCCTAAAGCCAAAAAGCCGGACATGACACGTAAAATGCTGGACAATTGAAGCAAAAAGCTGGACATTCAATTTTTTATATTATGTATGTATGTTGGCGTCCGTGAAACTCAATGGGTTGAAGGCCGAATAAGTACCTAAAAATTTTGCAGTACAGTATCTTTCGTATAAAGCAGCAAATAACTGCAATTCTGTAAAAAGTTAGAATTCAGAATAAAAAATTAGGAGGCCTTAGAAGTCAAACTTATTCATTGTTGCGCAGCAACAATAGTATCATAGTATTCGAACGCGCACATGAGTGGTAATGGAAGGAACAATGGTTGTTTAGACTCGCCCTGCATACATTTTGATGCGATACCCGATGTCCGTGCATTGTTTGCCTTGTCCCTCGACAAATGATTGACCATTTGTTTAAAGGTGGGTTTACACCAAACGAGCGAATGCTCATTCTATCCTCACTCTACGAAATTCGTTCATTACACAAAACGTAATTCGTCCAAATTCGTTGATTTCGTAGAGTGGGGGATATAGAATGAGCATTCGACCTTTTGGTGTAAACCCACCTTTAGATATCGTGTCTGCTGTATATCTGCACAATACTAGTAATATAGATAGACTTCATTTCACTATTTCTTTAAGTAAGTAAGTAAAGTTTTTAGGTATGTTGAATATTTTTTGTTTTCTACTGGCAATCACTTGAATTTCTTCGTAGATGTATACAGGTCTCCTCACGATGTTTTCCTTTACCGTAAGATATTAACTATGCGTATCGAAGCTACATAACTCCTGTTTGTTTTAAATTAAAATAAATAGCGTTATTGTACTATTGGTGCTTATAAATCATTAATCGGGCCCGTTTGTACCTAAACACGATTCCCGTGAGAGAACCGCTGCGAAATGAAAAAGGAGAATAATCAGGGCGGGTATTCACAACGCCTGCTGAACATGTTGCATTGGGCTTGTCAGTATGATTCAGAAATCATTATTTTCAAATAAGTTTTTATTGGCTGTACAAGTGCACGTATATCAGTTGGATCAGTAGAGGTGCACATAATTGGTGCGATAGTCGCTGCGAGATAGTTTCCGCCTTTTACTTTGTTAGCAAAAAAGGGATGAATTTTCAATTTATTTCAGAGTTTTGGACGTTGAAACTTTCCGAAATAAGATCATGTTTTATACTATAGGTACCTATTTAACACGTTCGACGCCGGCGACACAGCGTCTGTGATCAAAAAATTCTGACTCCTATGCCAGTGACACACATATGTGATCAAAATAACTGTACTCCAATGCCACTAGCTTAAATCAAGTTCTTACTGCTATGCCAGTTGCATAGAAATACGAACGTTTTTGACACAAGTGCTGTGTCGCCGGCATAGGAGTAAGTACAATCTTTTCGGTCACACATGCGTGTCACTAGCATAGGATTTCTATCTGATAATTTCAATCGGCATAGTATAAGCACCTAGTGAAACAGTACCGGAAGCGAACGTGTTAAATAATGAACCCTTTATTCATAAACAATCTTCAATCTCCTAACTTAGCAAGCCCGTGAATCCGCAAAGTGTTTGTCCATTTCGCTCATACAGACATATTGATATGATATGACTGAACTGGATAAACAATACTTAGCGATTTGCTAAGTAAGGAGACGTTTATAAATAAGGGCTAAGATTAGGACTAGCGGCCCTACCGCGAAAAACGAAATTCGTAAATTTCGAGGATTTGTTTCTCTCACTCTAATGACGTCTTCGTTTGAGTGACAGAAAAATCCTCGAAATTTACGAATTTCGTTTTTTTGCGGTAGTACGCCAGATTGACTCCGTATATCCGTGATGTAGTCCTTCCATTTCCGAGGTCAAGTCATACTAGCGACGCGTTACAGTCGAGACAAAACTACACGTGAATAAATTGCGAGTTGCGAGCTTGTATCATCGGTTGCCGGGGCGGGTGTTAACGGGTCACTGAGCCGCCTCGCTCCAGATTACTACGGGAATGTCCGCAAAGAAAAGTATTGGGAAAGAATTGTAGTTACGGCTAATTCAAAGTTACGCTGCGCTCGGATGAAATTTATCTCAATGCTGGACATAGGATCATTCATTTTTCTCGAACTTGCAATGAAATGTTGACATATCAAATTGGAAGGAAGTAAGATGTCGCTGGTTCGAAGACTGTAGTTGATGTTTACGCATTTCATAACTACTTAGCAGTCCTAAGACAGCAAAGTGCCTTAAGACCCGGAAGTAACCTACTTTAGAGCCGTACTACTACTGTAAAATATTACCGGTAGTAACTTGCAAATTGACCTTATCAATTTTGGGCTCGTTAGGCTCGTGTTAACCGTTTCACCGCCGTAGTCTGATTTATCAGACAGCCAATGTCAAGCTCGTCTCGCCGTCTGATAAATAAGACAAAGTTCTGATTCGGTTTGAATGGTCTATAAATGTGTCCCATTCAAATGCAAGCGTGGTGTAGTTTTGCGATGATGCCGATACGGGCACGCTCGATAAAAATTTCACGGCGCGGCGGTTAAAACGTGAATACTTAGATGAAACTACTAAACAGGACGATTAGTTAGTTAGTTATCCTGGGCTTTTTCCGCAACTCGACAACCATTGTGCCTTTTTTGCGTGAAAGCGAGGTAGCCCTATTCCAACCATCCAAGCTCCTCCACGAAACTCAGTGTATGTTTCAGGTTGCTAAATGCCTCCTGTAGTGTATGTGGAGTCCCCAAATGCCTACTCCTGTATACCTCTACCTGTTTACAATTTAGAAGAATATGTTTTGCTGTTTCCTCCTCTTCCATGCAGGCCCTGCACATAGGGCTATCTGTTTTGCCCATATTGTGCAGATGTTTATTTAATGTGTTGTGTCCCGTGATCAATCCTACTATTTTCCTCAGTTTGTGTCTGGGCGTTCGTAGTAGGGTTTTTGTGAGTTTACAGTTCAATTCGGGTAGTACTTCTTTGGTCTGTCTGCAGGAAACCAGATCGTTCCAGCATTTATTGTGGAGATGTCGGTGATATAGACCGAGTTGGTTTCGTATGTATGATAAAGGTAGTGGTATGATGGGTTCCGGTCCGTACGTCGGTGTCTCTGATCCTTTTCTCGCCAGTTCATCCGCCGCATCGTTTCCTCTTGAGCCACTGTGTCCTTTTATCCATTGTATAGTCACTTTGTTCCCTTCCTTGCTTTCCTCCATGAGGCAGCTGTGACATTCTAATATAAGTTCTGAGGTGAATTTGTTACTTTGTAGCGCTTGCAGCACTGATTTACTGTCTGACAGTATTAGTATATTTTCGTTTTTGGTTTTTCGTCTCCTCAGTGCCTTGCAGGCTTCTATTATTCCCACACATTCCGTCTGGAACACTGTGCTATGTTCTCCTAGAGGTTTCGAGATGTGCATGTTAAGGTCTTCCGAGAAGACTCCACATCCGGTACCTTCATTTGTTTTTGAGCCATCTGTAAATATTCTAAGGTGTGTTTGATTCAGTCCTTCCTTCTGATCCTCTGTTAACGATATGGCATAATCTTTCCAGAAGATCATCGTCTTTGGTACTTTGTCAATGGGTGCTTCCAGTATTGGCATACTAGAGATCATCCTGTCATAGATCTTTTTGTGTGTCGAGCTGAGGTTTGACCATAAGTTTAGGTTTTTAAGCCGAAGCGCTGTGGCGGCCGCTTCTTTCTGTATGTGCATATGTAGCGGTAGCAGTCCTAGCATTATTTCCAGCGCTGCAGTCGGAGTGGTTCTCATGCAGCCTGTGGTTGCCACACATGCTAGTCTTTGTATCTTGCTTAGTTTATTTATTGTGGTGGTTTGCTGTGTGCGAGGCCACCACACAACCGAGCCATAGCTGATCATCGGCAGTATGACCATTTTGTATAGCCACAGTATTATGTGAGGTGCTAGGCCCCATTTCTTGCCCACCATCCTTCGGCATTGCCAAAAGGTTACTGTAGCTCTGTTCAGTTTATTGTCTAAATGTTTGCCCCAGTTGAGTTTGTCATCTAGAGTTATTCCTAGGTATTTAACTTCCTTTGAAAGCGTTAGTTTCGTTCCGAAGAGAGTTGGCATTTCGTAGCTACCCAACTTCCTTTTGTGTGTGAAGAGCATTGCATCTGTCTTTTTTGGGTTTACCGATAGGTCATTCTCCATGCACCATTTCTCCACTATCCTTAGTGCGGATTGTGTCAGGTCACATAATGTGCTTATTATCAAGCCGCTGACTAGTATCACTAGGTCATCAGCGTATGCTATAGTTATAAAGTGTCTGTTATTTAGTTCCATTACTAGATCGTTCACTACCAGGTTCCAGAGTAGTGGTGATAGTACTCCTCCCTGGGGGCATCCTCTCATAACGAGTGCCTGGTGATCTTTGTTGTCAGACAGTATTACTACTCTCTGTTTGAGCATGTTCATGATCCATTCTGTTATAAGGTGGTCTGTTCCGTGTCTTTGTAGCGCTAACTGAATGCTGCTAAAGTTGGTTTTGTCAAAAGCCCCAAAACAGGACGATTAAAGTTTATATCGAAAATGAAATATATCCCCCTTATTTATAAACGTTTGCTAACTTATAAGCCGCTAATAATTGCTTGTCCCTTTCGGTCTTAACAATGTGTCCATAAGAGCAAAAGGGACTAACAATTACTAGCGGTTTGTTAAGTTAGCAAATGTTTATGAATAAGGGGGTATGTCAATAACTTGATATTTACTTAAATCTTGATTGTGACGTTATATCTGTCTTAGGTTTACTCATGTAAGTGGGTGAATCAACTTTTTACTGTCTGTTATTGCCATGGTTACGGTCGCCTGAGTCACGCTGGTTTCATGCAAAATTATGCTACTTCAAGTAGACAAACTTACATGTAGTGCATATCTGTAGGTGGCCCATTAAGGAAAGGGCTTATTAACACCAGAAAAATGTGTTTGCATATTTTTGCATAAAACCAGCGTGACTCAGGCGACCGTAACCATCGCAATAACAGACAGGAAAAAGTTGGTTCACCCATGTAAGCTATGTGTTAATTATCGTGGTCCCGCGAAACGCTGCCTTAATACAGACATTTCCTTCGAAAGAAGTAATCAAGCTATTTATTCACACTCGCCGGTCAACGACCTAGTGTTATGTCATATTTCCCTGTTGTGTTATGTCGGTCATTTATGATAATGGCTACGGTTTAAGTAAGTCTTGTTTTACGCTCCGTTTCCTCTGTAAATGGATTATGGGCGGTATATTAAGTAAATAATGTTTAACGCAGGAACCTGAACTGAATATGGTAACGAATTGAAAGTCCCCAGTGCCTCAAAAGCCCCAAAGCCTAAAAAAGGTAGATTGGCTTGCACGTGGCAATAGGTTACTGTAGTATTATTACGCAAGCAAATAAAAACAGGAAGAGGTATTTTGATAGGTAGGTAGGTATTTAAAAAAAATGACATTTTATTTGTCATGTCATGCGTTACGCAAACCCTTAATGCCCGACCACGACATTGGTCTATTTGACGCTGCTTTATTGTCACAGAAACAATCTAGCTTAGTACATTCGCCATCAGACATATCGTGGCGTTAAAAAAATATCTGAATACGCCTCTATTGTCATAACGATACAGGCGTTTTTATATGTATTTTTGAGCGCTCCGGACGTTACGATATATTTGATGGTGACTGTACCTACGGGAATAGGTGCCATGATGAAACCTATACCGACTTGGTTTAAAATGTAGTATGGAAGTTCAACGGCCCGGCCACGACATTGGTCTAAGGCGACCAGCGGCGAGCGAATCCATGAGTTGGAGCGGGATGCCGATATGGGTACGAGAGGGAGCACCATACGTTTTCCGCTAAGCCGGTCGCCTTAGACCGATGTCGTGGCCGCGGCGTAATAAGGGAAACCGCAATGTTCATTTATTATTAACTGAGTAGGTATTTTGTTCACAGATTGCTTCTGTCGCTGCCAGTGTGCACGCAAAGGCTGCTAGTGCTGTTGTTCGGCACGTTTCGGGTGATGGCCTCAAATGCTGATAAAGCTGGTAAGTACTTTGTGATCCTACGAAACAGGCTTCCGCGAACACCGAAGTTCGCAAAATTTGGGGATTTTTCTCCGTCATTCTAATTACGTCTTCGTTGGAGTGACAGAGATAAATCCCCGAAAATAGCGAACTTCGGTGTTCGCGGTAGGGCCGCAGTCTCCATTTATTAAACTCCGTCCGTCTGGCCTGTAATCCTATGTACTAAGAGAGTAAAAACGTTGGGCTCAGCAAGACGTAGTAGTTAAGGGTATGCCACGATAAAATCGCTGCGAGTCCCAATAAATGCATAATTGTCGTAATAAATGCGTTAATCGCGCCTGATGGCATACTGTTATCTCTTACGCTCTTGCCTGGTGTATGAATGAATTGTAATAGCATGATATCCTCACCCGCCGGACAGTTTAGCGAAAAGTATTGTATCGTGGGCGATAATGCTTATTCTAAGACGGATGGAAAACAGTATCAACCATGAGACTCAAATCGATCTGAATTCCGGATAAAGGTTAAATTTCAGTAGGCGCCTATGACTAAACTTTTAACTGATAACTAATGATAAGGCAGCTTGTATTAGAATATATAAAACTCATTTTTAGGTCGATAATGACGTTTAGCGTTTTCATAAGCGCTGGTTGAATCAGTTGGTAAATATCTGTCCTCTGTGCTTCTATAGCATGAGATAATTCGCAATTTTCACATTTATAAATTCATGCCATTTTATGGAATGTAAATGAATGCTAACACTGGCATATTTATCATTAGGACACACGAAGTGACGCACCCAGCTACATTTTACAACTCTTTGCACGCACTCGCCGAAAATAATTAGTTTAATTTTGCCAATTACAAGCCACCCACGCATGCCTTAATAAGTGATGCAACTGCTCTGGTGATACTATTGTTTAATCTTACATCTCAGTGACATTGTTTTAACTTTTATCGTGGATCTAAAGAGGCTTACATGCAGTTTTGAACGTGAGTGTTCATGCGGATATAGTTCGAAATATACATTTTACATAATATTTTCCTGTTTTGGTCATCTATAGTTATTAGTTATTACATTTTTATTGATACATTCAGTTGTCTTGTGATATTGAAGTCTCGATCCAATATCGTTGCGATATTGAAGACATAACATCATGTTTTTTTACAGAGTATCAAATATATTGTAAAGCCTAACAACTTACTATTTGACCCTCGCCATGTTGCGGATTTTCAGTGACACTAATTTATTTTACTGGCAATGATTACTGTTTGACATCAGCGGCCCTACCGCAAAAATCGAAATTCGTAAATTTCGAGGATTTGTCTCTCTCACTCTAATGACGCCTTCGTTTGAGTGACAGAGAAACATCCTCGAAATTTACGAATTTCGATTTTCGCGGTAGTAGGCCAGGCGTTGAATGTCATCGAATGTCACCGATGTAAACAAAAATAAAATATATCGCGACTTAAACGATTTCATCATAAAAATGCCGAAAAAGATACCAATAGAAGCAAGAAAAATCGTCTTAAATACAATAAAATCTTCAAACCAAAGAAAGGACGAAGGATTGAATAATATTCCATTGGAAAATGTTTTGCAATTGGTTACTGACATGACATCACAATATTGCCATAGGTAAACTGTTTGTAGCGACACTGTGTCAGGGTCAAATAGAAAGTTGTTAGGCTTTAAAAACAATTATTTCAGTCGCGTAAACTAACAACAATGTCTGTCACTTTTCACATAGTTTTGTACAACGACTGTCATATTTACGAGTAACGGTAGGTTGGATATAAACTCATTATGGTAATGTATGAGTATGATTCATATTTCCTTTAATTGTAGTCTTTTTATGTCCTGACTCTTGACATTTTGTTGCTTTGCTAATGAACACAGACATTTCTTGGACGAATACTCGTATGTACCAATTTTTTAATTTTGATATTGCTCTCATCAAAACTATTTCTGATAAAATTCGTCTGAACTCAGTGCGGAGAATACCTAACAAAATTCCTAGGACACTCAAAACACTCGCATGAAGTGGACCACAACATGTCGATGCCATTAATTGCCATCAAACATTACAACAAAACTAATCAAGTTCGGACAGGGACAGGAGTTCCAAATACCCATGCATTATGACGTAGTCTCGCTACATCGCGCTCAGTATGGCTCATAACGCTCTGGTTATGGCGTACCATCCTCCAATGTCAACTGACAATTTTTAAACCTAATTGCAAACGCATAAGGTCCATATGAGGTCAGTTGTGTTGTTACTACATCGTTATGGCCGAGCCCCATTCGGCCGGCTTTACGTCATTCCCGTTGTTACTAGTAGCAGATAATGGCAGCTATCGTATCTCATCGCATAAATTATTGCATTGTGACAGTATTACTTGTTTCCGGTCCCATTGTTGAGGTTTGAAGAGACATCTTTTACTGGCTATCGGCTAATGCGTCTATCGACGCTCATGTGAAGCGAATCTTTTACAAAACCCACTTGTAACAAAATTAGCATATATAAAAGTAAGCTATTTGAATGCACTTTCCGTGATAATTATCCAGAAATTTGTTACGTTTATTTTGCTAATGTACCCATTGGGCCTTGAATTGAATGTAGATACGAGGACTGCCTTTTAAGTCGTGTCGTTTGCCAACCTCCCGCGATTTAAAAAAAATAAACATATGGCATTTCATCCTTTTGAATTTAGAACTCGAAAACAAAAAAATGTTTTCAAATTGGTCGAATAGTTTTATTACAGCGTCTATTTAAAGGTGACAAGTCGGTTGTAAAAATCGAAATAACTAAGAAAAAATTGGAATGCGATTATTTTCTACATCTTTAAAAGGGGATTATCGCGACTTCAGTGTTTTGAGGAGATCACTTCTGTGTTTAGTGATGCAGCACCGTGTCTTAGGACTGTAGAACGCTGGTATTTACAATTTCAACGTGAGCAGTCTAGCCTCAGTGACAAGCCCCGTAAAGGTCGTCCAAAAACCGCCATGACGCAAGAGAATATCGAAGCCGTGCGGCAGCTAGTACTCGAAGATCGTCATGTGACCTACCGTGAAATAGAGGCGTCCGTGGGCATTTCAGGGACCACTATCCAAAAAATCCTGCACGAAGAACTTGGCGTAAGAAAGTTGATCTCTCGTTGGATACCACATTTGCTTAGCGACGACCAAAAAGCTGCCCGTGTTAGTTGGTGTCGCAAAACTCTGCAGCGATTCAGCCGAGGCGAGTCAAAACATGTTTATGATATGGTTAGTGGTGACGAGTCTTGGGTCCGTACGATCCAGATTCTAAACAGCAGTCAACTGTTTGGGTCTTTCAGGATGAGCCAAAAACCGACCAAAGTCATACGCTCGCGGAGCACTTCAAAAAAAAATGGTGGCCTCGTTTGTGGCAAAGGGTGGTCACGTCGCCACTATTGTACTAGAAGATCGCAAGACGGTTACCGCTGACTGGTATACCACTGTTTGTTTGCCGCAAGTCATAACCGAATTTCGAAAAAACAACTCGACGCGTCGTATGATACTGCATCATGACAATGCAAGTTCGCACACCGCCCGCCGAACAAAGTTGTTTTTGAGCGCCCAAAATGTGGACATTTTAGATCACCCACCTTACAGCCCTGACTTAAACCCTAACGATTTTTTTACGTTCCCCAAAATTAAGCATAGTCTTCGTGGTCAACGCTTCAGCTCACCTGAAGAAGCTGTTGACGCTTACAAATCAGCCATTTTGACTACCCCCACTTCGGAGTGGAATAAATGTTTTAAAAACTGGTTTGAACGCATGCAAAAGTGTATTAAACATCGCGGAGAATTCTTCGAAAAACAATAAATGGTAATAATCTATAAAATTGTCTATACTTATTTCAAACGACACAACTTAAAAGGCAACCCTCGTAGCTGCTTTTTATGTAGGTATACACATCAACACAGTAAACACTTGTTGATATTATCCAAAATTTGGGACACAAGTTCCAACGAACTGTTTCACCATACACAATGGTATTGGTTCTAAAACGTTGCACTCAGTAACCATTTGTTGTTCTGAGTAAGATCAGCCCAAGAATGCTGTATTCACATTATTCACAATTGTATGAATGACTAGGAAACAGGTGGAAATTTCTCAGTAGTGAGCGCGGAAGTTGACGAGTTGAACAACTTGTACATTGTCGAGATGACATTTTTCTATGTAACGCTTTTTTGTTTGATTCATAGATGTTGGACGTTGGTACTAGATAATCAGATCTGTGTACATAAGTGTTTACTTCTTCTGTGTTCATTTTTGATTCAGCTTAGGCTTGGAACCCTATTAATTCGATTATTAATGAATTTAAACTATTTTATCGGATTATTTCGCGTATATTAATTGAATTTAACTACATCCCGACGTTTCGAACACCTTACACGGTTTGTGGTCAATAGGTGACTGACAATGGAGGAAACTAGGTACACTTTTGTAATCTACTTATTCCTTGGTAATAAATTCGAAAAGTAGTAGACCTAATTTTTGGTGGAGGTGCGAGCAGTACGGCCAAAGGAAAACCGCGTGCGCATAGTCTGCAATGATGATAGTTCATTAAATTGAATTAAAAAAATTGAATATAATTTCCTAAGTAGGTACTTTTCTATCATTTCGAAAGCACTGCTTTGTAATTATGCCCAAGTAGAAGATACTTATTATTAATCGCAAGTTTGTAACAAAATTCAATTCGAAGCATGTTGAAATATATTGCAGCAATTAAGTGAAATCTGTTTCAAAGCGCATCTGAACGATTATTAAAACGTAATAGAATGCCTCTAATAATCAATTGAATTTTTATCCACGAATTTGAAATTCTTCCTGAAGTTGATGCCACGCGAACAATGACTGCACGAAGTTATTTACGTGATCAAGCGCATAATTAGGCCTTGTATTCGTATCACTTGCCGAGGCGAATGCTTTAGCCGACCAGAATGACTGCGATATCGATCGATATTTTCTCCATAAAGGTTCACATACTTGTTAACGTTGTGCGTATGCGCTTGCGTTCGGTAAGCGATTCCAATGCCCGACTAAGCCGTAATCGACGCATTCACGCATCGTTTACTGCGATGTATACAATGACTCCCAAATGTTTCAGGAAGTACCTTTCTTGACTTTAATCTGAAACTTTTTGCCTTCAATGTGTTTTATTGCTTGACTTTTATTAGCGCCGCTTTGATGTTTACGTTCTCGCTTATACATAATTATTAGCGGGTCGAGTATATGCGGCTAGATTAGTAGACTAGAAAATACGATTTAAAATGCATAAAAACACGAAATACGTACTCGTAAATCAACGGGTGACTAATACCAACGAGTAATTAAATTGAATTATTATACCAATTAGTTACAAATATGCTAGTCCTAGCTACTACAACAAACCTTAACGGAGGATGAAAGAATTTAGTTTAGCCATTACACCGGCTATCAAATTGTAACTATTTATAGGTACTGTATCTGTTACTTTCTAAGGAAAAGCGTGACTGCAAGGTTATGTAAATTAATGAACATACAGTGACATTAACAACATTTTTATTTTTCACGATATAATCATATTAATTATGTTAAAATGACAAAGGATTGAGGTAAATGAGATAAGAGAATACGAGCCCCGATGCATATGTTCTCGTCCAGTTAGACAGTTTTTCGAGATTATCCCGTTCATCCGGGGGAAAAGGTTTAGAGACAAAACCTTCACTATTCAATAGTAGTACTAAAATAGTTTCTTTGAGTATAAAATATTTGGACTTAATAAATCAGAATTTAAAAAAAACTATTTTACGAGAGGTATTTTTTTAATTTTTTTCAACAATTTTTAATTTTGTAAATAATCAATGAATGTAAAAAACGCCATTAATATTAAAGACGACATGGTACACCTGATGCACCGCGAATTTTGCGTCAAGCTTATAAGCGCGGAATTACGGTGGTGAACGAAAATATAATTTTGACACTGGTTTGTTAAAATCGATTTATTAAACAACAAAAGCGTACTTCAGATTGTTGTGTCTCTTGAAATGTAGTACATTAACCATGACTAACGTTCATACAATTTATCATTAGCATAATGTGATCATTTTTAAAATATTCAAAAATTTGTAAAAATTGTTTCGGACTAGACGAACTCCACTGCATCGGGGCTCGTATTGTTAATATTTAGTACTTGCGTGCAAAAACTAATGTAAATGTCCATAATATTTTCGCGTTAGTTATTGTATTATAAACTTATTCTTGACAATACAGTTAAGAAAGGCGATAACGGGGTACTTGACAGATATGATTTCAATCATATTATATTACAGTTACTGAAATGTTTCCTAATACTTCACATAATGATATTTCGATTGGTTTGTGATTAGATAGCGACTCCGAGTTGTTTTAATATTATAGTTATTATTTTGCAGATACAACTGTTAATGTGCAAACTAACTTAAACTATAGCCAGCTGTTTTATGTATTTAAATCATCATCATCATCATCATAACTTTAAGAGCTGCGCTCTTGTCGGTCGAGCAGCTTCCATGAGTCCCCGTGTAAAGTTTTTCTTTAAGATCCTGATACGACACGATTTCCACTTTCTCTTTCAGTTATTATGTATTTAAATAAACGTAAACAATTTGAATATTTTTGGGTAATTATAATATTTATTGGCTAACCCACAAACTACAAAACCACCCGGATCTATGACTGAACGAGGTGTACTTTTT
Source organism: Thaumatotibia leucotreta (assembly GCA_025490895.1). Classification (NCBI taxonomy): domain Eukaryota; kingdom Metazoa; phylum Arthropoda; class Insecta; order Lepidoptera; family Tortricidae; genus Thaumatotibia; species Thaumatotibia leucotreta. The sequence goes on along the minus strand of JALPQI010002872.1, from coordinate 71,299 downwards.
TTGATCGTGTCATGGTTTCATCTAACCTCAACTGTATTAGGTTAGGCACTGGACTCACTAAGCTATGAACTATCGGCTATAAACACGAACAAAAGATACGCAATCTCGTGTAAATAAAAGAGACGCGGCGACACTCGCCCAGCTATCACCGCCGGGCGAGTATCTACGGGTCTCTTTTTTTTACACGGGAGTGCGTATCTTTTGTTTCTGTTTACAGCTCATAGTTCATAGCTTAGTAGCTCGCTATGAGACCAATGCCATACCTAAAACGACTTGACTGTAGCCGTCGGTATGCAATTTTTGAGGGAGCCTGAAATGTGTTGTCGCATAAGACAACTCAAGTTTCCTTCTACCGATTACCGCCACTGAACGGTGACATCCGTAACATGAACCTAAACCTCTAACGGCCGTGTGTTTACAGATACCTTACAAACATTCAAGTTCCGTTTTAACTTGAAAATCATTGTTTACAGGTACCGGCATGACATCCGAAGCGCTCGGTGTCTCCGTGGCCCCGTCATTCTTCCACTCTTGCGTGTCTGATGGCAAAACCGCCACCATGGAGGACGTTCAGAGGTTCAAGGTGAGTTGCGTTTTCATTTTAGCACTGCGACTGATTACAAATTGCGCACGGAGATTTTTTGCAGTACCTAAATACCTACAGTCAGGCGGTAAAAGTGCGCATTAACATTATTTAATCCATTGTAAACTGACAGAGGTGATATGACTAATATAAAACTTGTTTGTGTGGTTACTCACAATTAGGAGGCTGCTGCTTACACTTTAGGTATTAACAATAGCAATCGAAAAATAATGCTTTTTCCAAGTACCCTATCAGAATACATATATAAAAGTGGTCGGAATATTATACAACATTTCAGGCAGAGAGATGTTCCATTCTTACATTAAAAATGTCCTTTTGCTAACGCCAATATTTGTTCGATTAGAACGGAAATGTCCAACAAGTATGTCAGATAAACGATAGACTTGCGACCCGTGTCTTAAAAGCTTGTAACTTGTAAACGACAACAAGTTACAAGCTTTTGTGAAATAGGCCCTTGGTCGTTGATTGTTCATCAAGAAATTTTCAGTTTCGTTCAGTGACACTTGTAGAAAAAAAATAGTAAGAAAAGGTAACGATTGCTATTTAGAAAATCAAATGTACAGTATGACGAGTAATTGAATAGGTTATGCACTTATTATCTGAACTATAGCGGTTGCACCATATTAAAGTAGTCACCCGATTCGGACATGGATATTATGTAAATGGTTTTATAATGTGTTCTAGTTTAGCAGGTTACATCGTCACGTTACTGTTATGTTATGATACATTAACTTAACAATAATATAAAAATTAATTAATTCCGCCTAAACAAGTTGAGGAAAATGTACGTGGTGGTTTATAATTGAATGGAAAACTTGTTTTCGCTTCCTAAATTGATTAATATTAAGTACTTATGTTTAGGCGTCAGTTGCAATAGGTTATTTTCTGTCTGACGACTCACTGAGATCGTGCAATATCGCTGTAGAAAATCGATAATTTATTTGACTTGCCAATAGTCTACTACGCCATTTAGGCAATGTCGTTCCATTTCCCCACAACTAAATTTGAACAATTGTGCTGATAATTACTAAATAGTCCTAATATATTTTTGATTGTTTGCTGTGAAGGTTCTCTAGGTGTGTGTTTTTCAGGCTATACAAAGTTAAATGTAATCTAAGACGCCCTATATTCGACACTCGTCTATTTCCGCAGCGATGTAACATTAATGTCGATGTCATGATAAGAGTTGTTATAACCACAACAAAGGCATTCCTAATCGCTTTATCATAACTAAATAAACAGACATTTTTATTATCAGTAAACTAATGTTTTATGCCCTTATCTGATGAGATGATAATTTTAAATTGCATCGTGCGTATCTTTTTCTTACATTTTTTATCACCATATTTTAAAATATGACTACTTCGAATCGGTTGATTACGACTTAAGTTTAAGCAAACATTGTATATAGCTTTGATATTATTTTCACTAAATTTATCTAAAACATGCGGCTGAAGGCTGAAGTGTGCGTGAGTACATAATACAACACACAAAGTATTTATACATATAATACTCATATTTCAACGTAGATCTTGCTATAGGCATTTATATACCGCTTCTATCTGTTATTCTGTGATGTTCACCAATTGAACTATATTTTTATGGTGAATTTATTTGCTTTTAGAACGCTTCAATTTTAATATGGCAAGTACTCGTAGATGTAAATAGTAAAACAGGAAAATAGTAGTAGTAGGAGATCAGTACTTTAGTTATAAGTGCACACTCTGGGTGGTGGTAATAAAAATGCTTCAAGTCATTTTATGAATTTAAACAACTGCCTACTAGTTCCATGGAACTGCTAATAATATTTATGATGATCTTATCAACATGCGAAACTGGAGGTTCCTATAAGGGCATCCATTCAATTTGTTTCTTTTGAGACATCACATAATATATCTTCTATGCATTTAGGTAAGTATGTATCTACATACTACATAAATCTATCTATTATTTAAGTGTATCGTCGCTTAGTACCATAACACAAGCCTATTGATCTTACCGTGGGACTAGGCAGATTTCTGAACGATTGTTCCGTGAAATATAATCATTTATGGAACATAGAACTATCCTGAAGCTTTTTTTTATAATTGTCTCTGGCGTGTGCAAAATGTACGTCTCCCCTTGGCCAGAAATATCAATTACCGGTTTGTACAGCGGATAATTACTAATTCATGGCCTTGGGTGACGTAAAACCATTAACAATGACAAATTACTTTACCTTCATATCCTTTTACTAAGTATTTAGCGTAGTTTGTAAGATAACACTTCAAAGAACCGGTGCTCCCCGCTATAATTAGACACGTAGGCACCCTAAATTCCTAACCCACCGCAATACTGATAAGGGCTTGATTCATAAAATTTAGTTACTCATTTCCTCAATTTGCTGACTCATCCCATTCACGGACATTTATTCAATTGTGATGCCACTTGAGACAGTTATTTTAATTATTAGTATTTCAATTTATAGGCTAGAACACGTGTATTTGATTGAGTAGTACCTTTGATTAGTCTTAATAAGAGTATAGACTAACAAAATCCAGCATAATAAGTTGTGAATGTAATAAATGAGAGATAATAGACACATAAGTCAATGTTTTCTGGGGTCTTATTAAATTACCCTACCTTGTTCGTCCATTGCCTTTGCCTCCAGCGATATGCATGGGTAATCCAATATTTTAGAGGTTGTGTATTGGTGGATAAAAACGCAACCAGTTAAGTGACAGATGATCGTAAAACTGTAAGCATGACGGATTGTCACGTTGTGTTTCTATACATCCAATAAATTTCCTTTTTGAAGCCCTACCTTCATGTTCATTTTCAAACCGCTTGTCCTCGCCTTTAAGCTCTGCTAATCGGCGCGTGAGTTCCACGGACTATCGAATTGTTACCGGCTTTTCTTCGGGATCATATTCGAGCGTTGAAACCCTTATGCACCGTCATTATCCTTAATTATTTGAAAGAAATTGAAGTGAATGAACATCCTTATTCTGGAAGTCAAGTCACTCGCATACGTCAACGTTTCATAGCATCGAAAAGCATTCACTTCAACGTCTATTACTAGTTAAGGATGATATATGAAACGTTCGAATATCCCCGTTAAACGTATGGCCAATATCGCTGCATATTTACTTTAAGCAATATTTCTAAATCTCTTATCATATTAGGTGGCGACCCGCATAATGCGTCAGCTGATCGAGCAATTCTCAGCGGGAGATTTGTTCGGGCGAGACAACTACGAGTATTACGCGCGAGTCACGGGCCGCATCCTGCGGGTGAAGGACGAGTGGATATGCTCGTTCAGGGACCCGCCGCCGCCGCGCCATCGCATCGATCAGGAGGCCTATGCTAGTGAGAGACTGTTGTACCATCGACGGCACAGTTAACTGAACATCCATGTACTTTATGGGTCACTGTCAGTTAACTATGTTATGTGAGCCTGTATAAACCCGGCGTCAATATGTGCGACGTGAGCACCGTGACGTGTACGTTAAGAATCTGCCCCCTTATTCATAAACGACTCCTGACATAGCAAGCCGTTATGTCCATTTTCACACAATGTCTGAAATAAATTATTAGTATTTAATTGAATTTAATAATTAATTGGGGGGGGGGGGGGTAGAATTTATCACTTTATAGTCATTTGTACTAGTCTATTCACTGGTAGATTTCTTCTATAAAGAATAAGTCTGTTGTAAAACATGGTTTCGCATTTTAGCTTGTTTTTGAAAATAGGTTGCTTTTTAAAGAAAAAAATATGATAAAACACTACACGATACTACACGATAGATAACGTATGCTTGCTTATGAATCAACTTCTCATTGAGATTGCAAACAAACTCGAGATAACATTATTGTGGAGAGTAAATACCGAACTAAGTTATCGTGAAATCTAGGTTGTTCATAAATATAATCATTTGCGTGTTTCTTTAACACGTTGCACACGCTCATAGGAGATTTAATTGAGGATTGAGACATATTTACTGAAGAATTCTAATAAGTAATACTTTATTAACAAAAAGATTTACTACTACTTACTATAGTACTTATTAACATCGAACTTTAATTCTATTCAATTAGAACAAAGTTGCATTTGTTTTCTCATAAAATTTTTGAACAAATTAAAATCATCTTTATTTCCTGCGGAGTTGGTAAAAATGTCAATGAAAAATTTTAGGAGACTATATTAATACAGTAAAATTAACCTAACTTACATCTAAAACAGGTTCTTATAACAGCTGGCGGTATTTCCTCGCTGTATCGCAATGCTAGTATTATAATGCTACTGTAAGTCTAATTATTAATATATTTTTTTATATCAATTGTTACAGGGCAATTATCTTTGGAAGCCGAAAAGACGTGGTTACAATGCGAATGTGACCGTTGGGGCAATAAATTCAATTTAGAAGGTAAAACTAATTTCAACACGGTGAAATAGTGTACAGATCTAACGGATACGCTTTATGTAAATATTGATTCTGTTTATGTGACCATGACTACTTCCGATCTCGATTATTACCGCACTCGGCTATGTTATCATTATCAACATTGCTGAAGTTATCTATGGGGCGTTAAGGAAAAATATGAATATTTCCTATAGGAAATAAAAACATTAGTCAACTACTCATTACTCAAGGAATAAAACAAGATCGCATAAAGCTTTGTACAGTCGAGGAATATGAATCCTTAGCACGTTAAGACTTTATGCAGTGGTGTTAAGATTTAAATGTACTGAACATTTAAATTCCTCGATGGTATAATTTGCATGGGTTGAAAATATTATAAACTAGACATTATAAAGGACTATGTTATTCGAATAGTCATTATTTCTGTACATACACTGCGGTAATTGTTATGGATATGAAATACGATTGTCATAGAAAGTATTTAGTCAGTAGAGGAACGATTGATATCGCCATTAGTATATCTCCCAATTTATTTATAAAAGCTACATGATTTGTGAGCTACATCCATGGAAAATGAAATAACATAGATTCCGACGTAATTGAATGATCAAATAGTCATTCTCCTTGTGTGATTTTGGTCTCCCTGACTCACTGGCCGCATTTTATGTAAATTGGACTTATCTTACACGTCTTTCGCAGGTCGTCTGAATGTGTCTGAAAACCGTTTAAGTTATTAAAACTTTTCAAGTACCATTTATCTAGTCAATGTTATATTAAGTTTGGTGAGTTCAAATTGTGAATGACTATTGATAACATACTATCGAAGTAATTAGGTCGACTTACTTTTAATTGGGTAACGGGTTGGTGGCACTAGTGATGTATTTATTGTGTAGAAATCACCAAAATTAAATATTTGGATGATAGTATACGAAACGTATCCAACTAAGATTCGGGGGTAATGCTGCTTCTGAGTTTAAGCGTATAAATGATACAATTCATTCAATTGATTTTACTGTATAATAAAATAAGGAATGATTGAATTTGGAAGTTTGATGACTTACCTACTACATATCTTATATTTACGTTGTTGTTGGTAACATTCTGTTGGATGTGTTTCTTATATCACCGTCTATAATCACTATAATCAGTCACAAATCACAGATACTAATATTGGGCATTAGATAAATCATAAAATTCATCCCATTTAACTCGTATTTATCATATTGACTGAATTAAGTATTCAGATAAATTCAACTGAACATTATGAATGAATAACATGGTACTTAGCGTTGCACTTAATTAGACACAATTTTTGTATAATCGTCTAAGATCGTTAAAATGTATACAAATTATATCCAATTAACAAATTAGTGCATTTCCAGCGTTTTTTATAATATACCGGTGGTTCATACTATAAAGGCCGGCAAAAGTTCAAAGCAAAGTGTCACGAACCGCTCTTTGCACTAAAGAAGATAAATATGACGAAAACAATATAATTTATGTTCATTACTTGATAAGATAATGTTGACCGATAACAGTTCACATTGTCTATTCTTTTGTAGCTTTCTTTATTTGTACCGACTGCTAAATTATAATGCAACTCTATAACATGTTAAGTGAGTGAATCAACGTTTTTCTGCATGTTATTGCGGGTTTTTCTGTATGTTAGTATGGTTACGGTCGCCTGAGTCACGCTGGTTTTATGCAAAATTATGCTACTTAAACTATGCAAACATACATTTTTCTGGTGTTAATACACCTACAGACATGCACTACTTGCATGTTTGCCTAATTTAATCCTTAGGTGCATACAGTATCACAAAACGATACGACCGAAATGACACATGTCGAAATAAGTAATCAATTGCGACTGTCACACTGAGCAACAGAGTTCTAATTGGCATCGATTGTTTACATAAGTCATTTCAGAAATAGAATGTGTGATACCATATGCACCTAAGGGTTAAGTAGCCTAATTTTGCATAAAACCAGCGTGACTCAGGCGACGGTAACTATGGCAATAACAAACAGAAAAAAAATGATTCACCCAAGTACGAATCACGCGTATATTACAAAGGTTTTGTTCATAATGTCGACATATAGTTCGTCGTGGTCGTGACCCATTCATGGTGTACTGCATTGGAAGGTATCAAGAGTGACTGGAATACCAACTAAAGATCGAACTTATTTTGAGGGTTGGGTGGTCAAACCGGATAAGTCGAAATACGAACTATACGACACTGACGTTATTTCAATGAAATAATATCTCAACTTAACGGGTTTCACCACCAAACGATTTTATCACGTGACAAACCTGCATTCTTGTGACAGTTTCCATATTCAATATGAATTTCTTGCAATCGCTCGTCAGGTTTAACAAAATCGGAAGAGTGTCAATCGATGCCAGCTCTCATGGGCGTCGTGGGCGGCAGTGCAGCCGGCGGCGTACTGGGACTGGGCATCATTCCGGAACATTCCCTGCTCGACTCCTGCACCAGGCTGTCCATCTCGCTCGAGGAGAGCGTCTTCAAGGTACGTGTGACAAGGACGACATTCCCTGCCCATTTCTATGTACTAAATATGAACTTACTACGAGCGACATGTAACAGAAACTTTCATTTTGTATGGATATCATGGGAGATTTTTTTATTATTAGAATCGAATCAGTGCATAATTCTGATTCGAATGAGAACAAGTTCTGGATTTTTTTTGTATTTGAAAAACGCTCAACTGACGTTATACACCGTGTTTTTTTTAAATTCCGTTTAATTTAACAGGCTGCTTGGTACGTTAATTGGAGCTACCTGGTATATAGCTTTTAGTCGAACTCGAAAAAAAAGTTTTTTTTTCTTTTTCATACTTAATAAATGAAATGGTAAGTGTGAGAGAACCTTAAGAATAACACAAAAGTTAATTTCAGGTGACTGACGGCCCACGTCAAAATAAGTAGCATTAGGATGTAATAAAGGTTGCAATACAGTTGTTCAGTCATTAAACTTATTTTTTGAATAACTCAATAACAATAAGAGTTAAGATACTAGTTTCTTAACGAAATTGATTATTTTTGACCTAAATAAGCTTCCCTTTAATTTAACGGAAATCAATAAAAACACGGTGTAGTCTCGTAGATTTACCCTTAGCTTAGCCATCCTGTAAACTGGTGAAGCAAATATTAATGAGCAGTTCTCAAAAACTTTGTACAAAATTAAGACAGATTATTTTTCCTATTTTGTGACCATTATTTTGTGTGATAACAATATTTATATTAATTATTCCGCATAATTAAGAAAGTCCACAATCTACAGGGTGTTTGTTATGTCGTTAGCCAAATTTGGATATGTCATTCGCGATCACCAGTACACAACATTTTTGAAAAAAAAGTGACACTTTTTTTTAGTTTTTTTTCCCGTTTTTTATCCGGCAAAAACATAATTTGTGGTCACTAGGCAAGTTTATTTCAATCCGTGCGATTCGATGGCAGACAAAAGGGTAGCAGGTTTGAGTAGTCAAGTCTTAGCCAATCAGGAGTTCATCACAAGCACCGATCAGCCGACGTCACTCACCCCACCATCGGCACTAAACAATGAATAAAATGTCCTAACTACATGCACACACGACTGTTATTTGATTAAAACTGCCCAAGCGCATATCTATACCTACCTGTACCTGCTCGTCGTCATCAACAATTCAATTTGCTTAGAGAGTGCATTAGAATCGATATCTGAGGTAAACCAGTACGCGTTTGTATGACGGAACATTTAAGTTCCTCCGTTCTTGAGGTCAAATTATGCTGGCTCGGCTGATCGCAAGATGCCATGTGCCATTTGTACAGCACTCTGTAAACAAAGAAGGAGTGCGCTTGCGTGAACGCGTTCGAGTCAAACTACCCTCAGATCGGCGCGCAACTCAAAATACCCTCATTATTAGTACTGTATGCGATAGACTGATAATGCTGTCTCGTGGAATTTACCTGCAAGTTAAGCTCCACCTCCATTCCCCACCACGCGTAGGAAACTGGTTACGTACGTTATAACGCATTGAATTAGTTACTTTATGCGGGTTAATTAAAGTTGCAAACTCAAACACCGTTTCCAATCTGATTTGGCAGTTATGGGGCAGTACGCAAAGTAAGCAAGTGATCATAGTGACCAAACATTCGTTAGATAATGGGATTTAAAAAAAAATCTATAACAAAAAGGATAATGAAAAATGGATTATTTTTATTTTACCAAATATTTTTTTACGCCTTTACCCAACACATATTGCAATATGGCTAATGATATAAAAAACACCCTGTATAAAACCGTAATTGTAAATCACAATCAATAATTGAATTATACATCATTAAAGTTGGGAACAAAATAGGAAAACGGTAACCTCGCGCCCTACTCTGCCGTGCTAAGTCAAAAAGACGCATCTCTCATAGCAGTTATATGGGAGATGCGTCCTTTTTAGTTAGCACGACAGTACTGCTAATCATTAATGTGTACAAACTATTCCAGGTATCAGTGAGTTCATCATCGCAGTCATCACGCAGCAACTCCAGCCCGCACATGACGCTGGACGAGCTGCGAGCGATCAACAAGTACGCCGAGAGTACCAAGAGCCTATCCTACCTACCCCAGGTATTTACATTGAGAGCGATCATTTGAACCGCGGAAATATTGATATTACTGTCAAGATGCCATTCGGTTATTCCGTACGAAAAGTAATCATATCACCAGACATCGGATTCCGTGGGGCGAAACATCTTGACAGCTAGGGACTTCCCATATCGATATACTCATTTATCGATACCTTGTTCTGAATACTAGTGAACACACAAAGGTTTGCTTATAAAATATTTATTTATTAAAAGAGTATTACCTCTATAATAAAATAGCAGCTAAATTTTCTTCTTCTTTTTTGAAAAAGTTTTTAAAAATTTATTCGTCACAATTTTCTTTCATGTCATGACTGTATCTATTATTGTTAAAGTAAACCACCAGGGTCGCGTTTTATAAAGTTACAATTTACAATTTCGCTGTTTGCCTCTCTTTCTAGCCAATATGTGCGTGCGTTAGAGAGGCAAACAGCGAAATTGTAAATTGTAACTTTATAAAACGTGACCCAGAATTTTTTTCATATTTTCGGAAGTTAAGCGTTTCCGTCTTGGCTGAAAAATCCATTTCAGGTGTCTAGAAGACTTCAATTTCTGTGGTTATAGGAGCATAACAAAATTTCATATTTAGAACTAGTATCGATAAACGAGTTTATCTATATAGGGAATCCCTAGCTGTCAAGAAGTTTCGCCCCACGGAATCCGATGTCTGCACATCACACATCATCAGTCTATCTCAGTTCACTGCCAAAAGTCTAGTAACTATGCGTATGACATATTAGAAGATAAATGCCACGCTGGACAAGAGGGTTGGCGATCGCTGTAGTCCACATAAGGAACCGGAACCATAATGTAAATTTTAAGTCAATGGAGTAATTTAAAAATATGATATTGCAAATTACATAAAATATTGAGTAGTACATACATAATGAGTATTTTAAAATATTGGGCTATTTCCAAGTTTTTGTAAAATACTGATTCCGGTCCCAGGGTGCTTAGACAAGTTGCCAATTGCTAGCGCTTAATCGTCAATCGTAAACGAAAGGCAGCTAACTGTCTTTGTCGCACTAATTTGAAAGAGTAACAGAGAGGGAAAACTACGCTACACTACTAAGCGTTAGCGATTGGCAACTTGGCTAAGCATCCTGGTCCACATTGATGACGCTGCTGCCCATCATCAATCTTCTATCAATGAATAGTCTGTGAGACTTCAATCCCTCAGTTGGCTCTTACGACACCCGGCAGAGTTGGGTGGTTATCATCATCATCATTGGCCACAACATCTAAGTAGATGATCGTTGCAGCACATGTAGGTGGGAGTTGCTGCATCGGCGTTGGTGACTAAACAACCCAATAGCAGCGCGGCATTTCTTGCCGCAGTAAATGCACACAAATCGTGATTCTAGCGGAGGTGGTAAAGCACGACGAAACTTTTTCTGCTTTAATTCTTCCAACCAGTCATCGTCGTGCTTAGAAAGTCCAGTTTGGATGTCATGACGCCATTCGGGTCTCAATCGGCGCGCTTCTCCCAGTTTGTGGTACATATTCCAAAACTCTTCATATCAATTGGTAACCAATAAATTCGTTAAGAAAACTAATAATTGTATTAAAATGACAGATTCAGGTGAAAAATCACGTGACCATATTGTATGGAAATTGTCACGTGACTTTTCGTTGAAACCTAATTATAATCATCATTTATTCATAATATAAAATTACATGCCAGGTTACCTGTCTTTCTAATTACATATTACTTTTCGCTTGCCGAATGTCATCTTGATTAGGGCCTTTGAAGTAGTGTACGGTCGCCATCTGATATTTCGGAACGGGTACGGTGTCATAAATATCTGAACACATACTAACGCCATGAGAATAGAGGCTTGCTCAGATGTTACTGATCACCTTGGCTGCATCGATATATCTGATAGCGATTCTAATTCAACTGGTCTAACTTGCGGGCTTGCAAAATTAGTAGCACTCGTAAATTGTTGGATGCAACATTGGAGATTTCAGGAACAGATCTAGAAACTTCTACATCGCTTATGTAAAGAGAACTGGTACTGAAAAGCGGTCAAGAAACATTAAATTTCACTTACATAATCTTAGATTAGTCCACTAACATGAAGTTAAACGAATAAGAGTATCAAATATGTATGTACTTAATCAGTTAACTCCGTGTTAGTTGTCTAATCCTAGATCACGCAAGTGAGGCTTAATGAGTTTAAAAATTCCAGTTGACAAGCGGTAACTCTTATTTCTAGTAATTTATGGTTGCACATAATTTTGCGGGACATACATGTTAGACCAGACCAATTGGTACAGCGATATCACGCCATATTTCGTGCTTTCGTCAATGACCATAGGTCAATTGGTACTAATGTTCATTAGGTCTACTCGTAGTGCCAAATTAAGATTCTAACTGTTTCTCAATACAATGATAACATACCGCATGCGATTTAAAACGTCAACATGTAATGTATGTTGGTACTATGAAAACTATACAAAAGAAATGAAATTAAATGTTATGTACATAAGTGTTAAAGTCCTTGCAGTATAAGATCGTCTGGAAAGATTTCTCCCCATGTATAAAATGTGTGTTTGGGTTCTAGCGCTCACGAAAGGACTTTTTCTTTAAGTGATGGTGAAGAGTTTTCTCTCTATCCACCCGTAGCGCCACTGTCCACTATTCCTGATAAATAGTCTGTCATACTTGTACTGTCTGTCGTCGAGTACTTAGTCCCAGTAGTCTAACTACGTTCTGTCAAGTAATATTATTATAAGGCGCGATATTACCCTAGTATGATTGTGCCTAGGGCTGTCGCAGATCCTTATGATGATCTAACAATAGTATTTCATTTGGTTTTAAAATTCTTTTCGTTGTCTTATTTTGTGTCCCTAAAAAATGTGACGCAGTGGTGATTTTTGTATGAGATGATGTTTTGTTCTCAATTTCTGATGTGTGGATTAAAATCTAGCGTAAAAAAGAAATACAAGTGCACTGGATTTTTTTTTATGAAACATGACAATGAAAATCACTTTGACCCTTGTATCAAAATGTAGATCGATTACTTTTGAGGCACGTATTGCATTATCATCATATTTATTTTGTTGCAATACAATGGTACAACAGGATAAATAAGTATTCACTCTCATCATTAGCCACATATTAAATGCAAACTATTGCAAACTTATTATATACATATTTGCCAATTGTTTAAATTGCATTCTTGTAATTGTATGCTACATGCATTATCCTAAAGCTGTTGTATATATTACAGAATCTGAACAGTACATTGTCAACAGGATATTGTCACGAAAAATACGTATTTGAAAATACTATGTAATATGCACAAAATATACTTATGTCGCTGTGAGAGAATCAGTTATATTCTTATTGATTCAAACTCATAAACTATGCTTGAGTCTCTAGTAACAAAACACGATGTATTATCGAAATTAGATTAGTTATATGTGATGTAATATGAAAAACCCACTTGCCAGAACGGTTACACTACCGGGTTTGCGTACTCGATGCTCTTACCAAATGAACCATTCATAGACGTTCCATTAAGAAGCACATTAATTAGAGATATCAACCGTTACGGAATAGATGTCTGATGGCCGAGCTCTATCTGTGGTTCATTTTCACCTCTTCAACTGCATGATTGATATGGTTTTCTGTGGATTTAGGACAATCTGTGGCTGCCCTTTTAGAACTGTTTTAGTTTGAGTTGAGACTTTAAGAGACCTTCTAAATTGACACAAAGCTTATTAGAGGTGTGCGCACCACCGCGTGTGCGTGTGTACAACGCTGGGCTTTGCACACGTAAAATGTGCGTCAAAACCGATATTCTATCAGCATATACACTGCTTCTATATGTCTCGAATGCCGAGGATACCTATATAGCTGTACAAAGAGCAAGCGAAATTATAGGTAGGATTATATTTTTGAAAAAACTCACTATTATATATTTATTATTTTGGTGTGCAAGATATCTAACGTCATTCCCGTTTTTTGTTACTAATAGTAGACGGTTTAGTACTAACCGAACTAACGTTCTCGTTTCATGTTAACATTTTTAACGATCACATTAGAATTTCATCCCCGGTATAGGTTAACCGAATCTCTCACAATTGGAGTCCTTCGAGCCGGATTTATGTGTAACACGAGGCGGTTTAAAATCTCGAGCCACGAAAACTATAGTTTCCCTATCGGCGTAAAGGATACGGCAACTATAGCGGCGCCTACATTAGAATAGGTTAACCGAATCTCTCTCACAATTGGAGTCCTTCGAGCCGGATTTATGTGTAACACGAGGCGATTTAAAATCACGAGCCACGAAAACTATAGTTTCCCTATCGGCGTAAAGGATAGCGTTGAAAATTTCCGGATTAAATCCTGTTTATTTCCAGACAGCTCGTTTTTTTCCTGATTTTTTCGAAAAAAACAATGAAATTTTTCACTTTAATTTTCAACTCGAAACCAATGTAAATTAGGTCTAATTTTCACTTATACCAGGAGAACGCGATGCCACTGAGGAAAAGTCAATTGAAACAGATGGCAAGAAGTGACAGTGACAGTGACAGTGACATTGATTGTTTCTGAAAAAATCCGATAAAAACGGAAAAAAACGAAGTTTTCATACATTCCCGAAAAAAACATTTTGTTTTTTTCCGACATTTTCAACGCTAGTAAAGGATAGCGCAACTATAGCGGCGCCGCCACGGGCTCGCCGGTGACGCTTGGTGGTTGTGGTAGGTGCACGAGCGCCAGCGGGCGCGGATGCGCACGCGCTCCGAGTGGTTCCTGGAGCCGCCGTCGTCGCTGGACGCGCCGCGCGCGCGCGCCGGTACGGCCCCGCCCCCGTCTCCGCTCCTGTCCCCGCCTCCGCTCCCGCCCGTGCCGCTGGCCCGAGGCCGCTGCGGCGACCGCGAAGAGAGCACGGCGCTATACGTGCTTGTTGCCTGCCTAGAGTTTTTGTTTTGACGCGCACCGGTACTGTGAATCTGTGTTCGTTTGCTTCGGTGCGGTTGGACTAACAGCGCGGTTTGGGTTGCGTTCTTATTCTTGAACATAGTCTTGATCTATTTGATGCAGGCGGAAGCTGCAATAGATTTTGACTCTGCTATTCACAATAAATATCTAATATAGGTACTCTCATCGATTTACTATAGAAGAGTATATTTAATATATTGGCATTGTTCTCCTCTCTAATCTTACATAAAGCGCCAGTTAGAGTGTATCAAAACAGCGCCTTTATGTCCGAACAAGCTAAGCGAATTCGCTTAAAGTTCTTACATAGTAAAGTAATGAGTTTGTCCAAAAGGAACTCTAATATAATCACCAACACAATGATAATGTCGCTCAGCAACAGCGTATACTTACAAATAAAATGATCTCAGAACGGTTGCAAGATTATAGCGTATAAAACTGTTTTGCATCTTTTGTTTCTTTAATTGTTATTTGCGAAGAATGAGAACGCCAATCCTACCACACCTCGGTATGTCTCGGGCTCGCTTGTCCCGCTTTAAGCTTTCGACGTCACGTTTGGTTTCCCATTTCACTGCTCGAACACTTCATGTGCATGCCCTTTCCACTTGTTCACTGTCGATTGTGTTTTTGTTGTTTGTGTTATGAGTATACATGCATTTGTTTGTTCAATGTATTTTATTAGTACAAATTGTAGAACTAATTACTAATAAATATTTAGCTTTAAGACTTTTGTGTGTTATTTGTTATTTATTACAACTTTTTCACACCGGTTTTTCAGCTCTTGATACGAAAGTGAAAAGTGCGTTTAAAAATATCAAACATTCGCGTTGCTTACAAAGCATGAAAGGCCCAATATTAATTAATAATAAACCGCGGATACTGCTTGATAGTATCGACTAATCGGGTATGGAAAACTGAAATGGGACGAATTAAACTATGAATGTTACTTTGTTTCCGCCATACATTTTGGTTGCCTTTTTTGACTTGCATAGTTGCACTGTATCCGAAAATCCTAACTTGTTATTTAAAATGTAATATGCTTCAAAATTGCATTATAATTGAATTCTTTGATAAGATGCAAATCCACATGCAATTTTGTAGCTCATGTTACCCACGCGTTGAATTTTTATTCACTTGGTGTGTCATAGTTCGTCAATTCGTTAGACGTACAGTAAATATTCACTTTTTCATCTTATGTTATAAACATAAGGTAAAAGACTTATGTACAAATCGTTTATGTTACTATGAGAATGTGAAATGCTACCGTTATAGGAATGTGAAACATAATATATGCAATGTGTCTGCCACGGCATGCTTTGTGTCGATGTGACGAGCACTATTCAGTCACAGTTCACCGTCATTCAGACATTCAGAATTGCCATTGCATAATATCCTCACGCTCGAGTTGCTTATAGTTTATAAGGGTCGTAGGTATGTTTGAAGGAAACTTTCTTCCAATATTTTTGTATATTTATTTTATTTAAATAAGTGATAGTACATAGATCTTCCATGGTTTTTAAAGCTCATTTTTAAGTAGTAGTATACTTATTTTGCTGTTGTAGAAAAGATCAAGCTTTTTATATACATCTTATTTTGTTAATTGAATACTTTTTTTACACATTAAAATACACCTGCTGTAATTTTGCTTATAAGATACAAGCAAGTTTAAATGTAGACGTATTTCGCTTATCATTGTTAGAAAACAATTTAGTACCTAAATGAGCTTTCAATATCCGTTTTATTTGATACCCAAGTACCATGGTAGACGTGGCCATTATTTTTTTACATTAACTTTTTTGCCGATTACTTTTTGCTACGAAACTAGATTAGTATACATTTTGTAGAGATTTGTAATAGCATAACCTGCGTAATAATCATCACGTCATGATTACTAGGGTTAGGATTTTGGTAGCATTTATTGAACAGTGAGCAGTGGAGTCGAAGTGGTAAATATTTTTGACTTGAATAAATGATTAACTTATAAAATAATAATTGATTCGGTTCAAGATGGATTTTTATGCATATAAAGAAATAACATTAGTTTTGTTTTTGAGAACCAAGAAAATATGATATTACAATAAATATTTTCGGTATTTGAGAAAATGTACCGACTCGATTTTTAAGATTTAAGCCTTACTACTGCTAACTTCGAAATTCGTAAATTTTGGTGTTTGACGTGACAGAGACAAATGCGGATTTCGAAGTTCGCGGTAGGGCCGCAGCTAACGCGAAGCTTTTAAGATTACTTTCACAGTCAAATATTAAAGGTAAAAAGAAATTGTAATTAAAATATCCCTTTTAAGAGCCCTGGTTTAATTAATTATTCAGTCAATTATAAAACTACCCCACCGTTCTCTGTTCACCTTGTGCCACAAACTTCCCAACTTGATTACTGAGAACCGCGGAATCATGCGCAAACTATTACAAGTCTGTACAGATAGTTCAACTCATCTTTGCGCGCGGCGCTATGTGTGCGTGCGCTAGTAATTATACAGCATTCATTTGTTTTTGTTTTGTGTGGCAGTGACGCGGCCGTCGTCGTCCGAGCAACACGTGTATATACAAGGTTTACTCACACATAGCGCCGCGCGCACAGATGAGTTGAACTATCTGTACATGCACACACTACACAGCGACCAATTGGCTTATCATGTCCAGGTGGCGAGCGTCGCAGCTCGCGGCGGCGCTCCCGGCGCGCTCGGCTGTGCGCGGGCGGCGCCGCGTGCCGCGCGCTCTCGCACGCCGACGCTGAGGTCCCGCTCGCTCTCCAGTCTCGTAAAATAACCGCCTGACGCGAGATCGTCGACATCGCATACCTTGGAGTGCCTACGCCGAAGCGCGCTACTGAACCTGATCTACGATTGCTTATTAGTTATCTGTCGCTACGGCCTCGGAAGGATCGATTGTCGCTTCCTTAAATACAATCCAAAATACAATTTTTTTAGTCCGGAAAAATAACCGCCTGATGTGAGATCGTCGACATCGCATACCTTGGAGTTCCTACGCCGAAGCGCGCTACTGAACCTGATCAACAACTGCTTATTAGTTATCTGTCGCTAAGGCCTCGGAAGGATCGACTGTCGCTTCCTTAAATAGACTAGACTCGTATGCCGCCGAGATCATAATTTGTCAGTCTCGCAAAATAACGCCTAACGAAGATCGTCGACATCGCATACCGTGGAGTGCCTACGCCGAAGCGCGACTGTCGCTCCCTTAATTACAGAAGTAGACTCGACTGAGACGTTATGCGCTGACGTGAGCCATCGACATCACCTATATTGGGATCCTTAGAATACCTACGCTGAAGACAACTGTTAATTTTATATCGCTTTGAGATTACAGGGATCCACTATCGCTACCGTAGCTACAATAGTTTATTTAGTAGTTTACCCTCTTCTTGTACTGTATGTCTAATGGTCCTGTTTGAATCTCTTAGAATAACCCCAAGTGAGATAAACAACTGACGATATCAAATGCCATTGGCCTATGCCAGCGCGCTACAAACACAGGTACGCGTTGCGTACTACAGTTAAAGTTTTGAACGAAAAAAAAATGAAACTTCTTAATGGGAATTTTCTCGTGGCGTCCTAATAGTACACCATTATATTTTCGTGCCTCGTGGGTTACTGCTATTATCTATATGTATAGTCAAAGTCAAATAATTCTTTATTCAAATTGGAATAGCAACAAACTCTTTTGAATCGTCTGAATCGTATATAGCTGATATGCTTGCGGCATTATTAAGTTTACTACACTGACTCGTAAATGAGACCCTACTTTAGCTCAGTAAATTTGTAACAGATTTATTTTGTTACTTTTGAAACCTATTGCATTTTTATGAAGACTAGCATGTTGTGTAATCTTTTTATTTGCATGACGTAAAATCGATGTACCTAGGATATAGAAACGAATGAGTAATGAACCGTATTGCTAGTAGCATAGCGACCTACTGTGAATACGTGTGTCAGGAGACAATAGTAACAGATGTTATAAAAATATATGGTAATTTGAAAAGGGACGCACCATACTCCTTTGGAAATGAGTGACAAGAAAAAATATTTTCACTCGATTTCTGTATCATGAAGCCTCATATGATCTGATAGTCTTGATTCCGATATGTGAATAAGTTGGTAGGTATGCTATACATACGCAAAATTTAGTTTGTTTTAAATAAACTTAATATAATTACCTTAAGATAATACAAGAGGATAAAGGCATCTAAAATTGTCTGTTAAAATTTCGTAGAATTGGAGTCAAATCTTTGTTCGATAGTGCTAATGCTATGCCGTTGTAAAACGAATATAATTATCGAATTTATTATGAGAATTGATCGCGTAGTTGTCGCCTAGTGGTTCATCTATGTTTGAAGAAATAATAATTTATTTAACGAAGTAACTTCAATATCACAATATTTAATACATTCCTGTAAATATATAGCGTAGCTAGAATAGATAGTATTTAATGCAAAATAATCTTACCATTCTTATTTCTACAAAACAAGGTAAATTACGAACAATTTTAGTCTTCTAATAAATTTGTATTCTGTTCTACCTCGTTCATAAAATATATATACCTTCGCGAGTTTTGCTCACATTGGATTCTACTCCAGTAGTTCCCTTTATATGACAACTTTGGTAATTTAAATTAAATGCTGACCTAATTAGTATTTAATTTATAAAAAAAAAACAAAAGAAATTTAATTATATTATCTATTTGCCAAAATTTGAGCCAGACGCAAAAGACTGACATGTTTAGTAATATCTTTGATAATTTTACAGAACCCTTTCATATTAAATCTTACAAAACATTACAAATGAATTTTGACACAAGTACCCCTTGATAAATTTTGATGTTTATTATTGAATAGTACAAATTGAGTTTATTATTCCGGAATCACAGGAGTGTTTTTATAATTCTTTATTGCAATGTGAGGTGCTAGGATGATTGTGAAAAAAAAATCTATTACAGCTTTTGTATCAGAAAGATACTGGCATTTATCACCGGTATAAAAACCACCCTTTAGACTCCTCATTGATAAAAATACTACAATCCTTATGTTGGTGATAAACGCTTTAGTCCCATGATAAACTGTGGCTTTACTGTATATATCTATCATTTAAATGAAGCTCGCCTTACTAATTTACTTTATTAAAAGATTCATAATTTATTGTTATGCACATTGGTTCGCACATAATGTGTTAGTTATATATAACATATATTTAAGACTGTTTAGGTTAGTTTATTCAATGCAAGTCAAAAGACATGTAATTGTTTAATATATGAGACTAAACTTCAGAATATGATCTGATTGCTTCAATATTATTTAGTATAAAAATGTTAGAAGACAGCAATTTATGTTTAATACATGTATAAGTAGGTTGTAAGCAGTTATCCTGCTTTTGTTGCCTCAAGAAACCATCACACTCATTGTTTTTATATCATCAAATATTGGCATAGCTATATATGTATGCGTAATATGATATTGCGTGTGTTATATAACGAGTAAACGAAATGGTGGTATATTTTTATGTGTGATACTTGTTGTCCCGTGGCCATAACGTAGTGGAGGGGCGTAGTGTTCCGAGTACTACTAGAAGGGTTGTTCTTTAGCCTACTTAGATGTGTATGTTGTAAAGTATAAGAACGGGCTTGAATTTCGTAGACTTGTACGCCCATGTTCCTGTGTTCATTGAGTAGTGATAGGGAAACAAAAGTAGCCAGTGTCTTGTGAGACGGTGGCCGGACATACTATCAGCGACACACTTAACTCGCCTCTGCACTCCAAGTTTATTTTTACCTTCCGCGGACTATGACTTCCTGTAGGCTTAGCGACAGTATGTCGCCGAGAGATAATCGTCCCGTCTTTTACATACCATAGTAATAAAATAGGGACGGATAGTCTTATCTCGCGGCGATATACTGTCGCACTAATAGATCGGCAAAATCCGAATTAGTCGATCGTTGTCTAACCTAATCAAATGCCAGTTGAATTGTGCAATGGAACTGCAAATTTAGCCCGCGGAATAAACAGGGTGTTTTTTTTTCGACCGTTCAAATTCTACGTAGTGAATGTGTAGGTCATACTGACCAACTTTTACTATGGGGACAAAGTCGAAATCGCGAAAAAAAAATCAGCTGTTTCATACATTTCGGCCGGCGTAATGCCGCCAATTTGTATGAAACAGCTGATTTTTTTTCGCGGATTTTAGAATTTGAACGGTCGAAAAAAAAACACCCTGAAGAACTACCTAGGGATACATAGACTACCCGTCATTTTCTAACTGTTATTTAAAGAAAGAGTAGTGTAAGTCATGTCACGAGTGCGGGTTGCTGATGTAGAAACAAGGTCGACAAATTAACTGTTAAGTGTGTTGCTATAGATACTTGCTGCTTTTGCTACCACTAGCGTACTTTACGAAATAGTATATAAATGCCGTGGTAGCAATAGCAAACAATTTTTTTTTATAAATTAACCATTAGTGTATTACTTTACGATTCAATGCGTCCTATTTTTTTTAGATAAACTTATATTTCTGATGTTTAACATAGCTATATTCTACTATTTTGTACAATAAAATATAAGTTGCTCTAAAATGTAGATAGATTATTTTTGATTTTATAAGACTGTTTATGTTATTACTTATATAATTTATTAATGACACTCGAATACTTGAATGTCAAAATCATTCCACCGATTAAGTATTTCCAACAATACCAGTTGCATTTGAGTATTAACACGTTATCTTATCTCATAAACTTTTGTAAGAGATCTCAAGGCTTTAACAAAATATCAGTGTTACTATTAAAGCATTTCTGTATAATATTTTATTACTAAACGTAACGCAAGTTAATTATCTTCTTTTGACATCAAATGTGTTTTCTGAAATTAAATTGAATCCAATTTAATATTGATTCCTAATAGTATTAAATATGGTATTTCGCTTATTAATTTCAGTTGTTATTGTCACATTATTTGCACATTTTCTACTCAAATTATAAAGAAATTACACGAAAATAAAAATAATAATTAAAATATGGCATTTCATTTATTGATTCTCTTCGTTAATCCTAATATAGTATTCTATTATTTCCATTCCAGGGCGTACTGCCAAGCACGATGAATTTCAGTAATACATTCACAATGATAGAAAAACGAATTCTAAGAAATACTAAAAATTACAACAAAAAATTGCAGCCGCAATTACAATACATCATTTGATTCGCCGAAGCGGCTACAGTATGTTGCACATTCCTTCTTTCGCTTAGTATTATTTTTATTATGATGACGTCAGCTCGGCAGTTTCACTAATTTCTCAATGAAATATCCTTGACCAATTCACCCTTGACGTAAACTTGCAAGATGTTCCTATCGTCAGCGAGATGCACAAACTTCTGCAGCAGACTCGTCACTCGTTCTTCATTTGTTTTGTCGATAGAGTAGTCGTGGTGGTCTATGGTGCCTGCGTACACATCTATTACGAGGGCATCCAGTTCTTTGCCAACTTGGAAGTTGCCGATTTTGTGATCCAGGTTTAGGGCTGTGGAGAGAGAACAGTTAATTTGCAACTGGAAACGTGCCAAACGCGTTTAGTGATGTGCCCTTGTCGGTAACTTTCCGAGCACTGTATGGGGAATATTCCCAAATAGTAACTTCCCCAATGTAACGACAGGAATTTATCGGGAACGGCACATTTCTAAACGCATTTGAGGAAAGTATGCCTACTAATTTAGTTAAATCTTAGACATTGGTTACACTCTGGCCGTCTAACAGCTGCAAATGCGTTACTGCTTGCAAAATGGTTAATATTATAGAGCAATACCGAGACATTCCTTATTTGAATTTGTCAGAATTGATACAGGCTAAGTGTACATAAGCGGTGCAAAATTTTCAGTTCCAACATAGAGCAATGACTATCTACTAAGAAGAAAACTAAAGGGATGGGCAAAGCGGACGTCACAAATCATTTCTCCTTGCCCCCAGCCTCAATCAAGATCAAAATGAAAGTTTCCAACAGTTGGGCAAAAATTAATCGGATTACTTCTGTTAATTACATTTGTATGTGTACATTGTAATCTAGTAATCATCATTCTAGTGTCATTTGTAAGTAATTGGAAGCAGTAATCGTATGACTTTTTCCCCAACTGGTTTCCAAATACCTTCAGCGCCTCCCATAGTAGCCAAGTAGAAAGCTTCCTTCCAATCGATGGCGTTCTCGCCTCCCGCTATCAGGTCGAGATGCGTGGACACATCCATGCTCCTGCGCATAGCGTCTAGGATCGACGTACTGTCTCCGCCAGATACATCTACGGACAACAAAGTAAGTTCGATAAACACAATTATATTTATCTTGAGTTGAAAAGACTATTGCCTGATGCTTACTCATCGTCAGATGCGCCGTCCGTAGCCGTCAGGTTGACAGGACGTTAAATAATAGTGAAAAGATGAATTGGGTATAACGTCTACTTCTAGAAGAACCGGACTTTGTCTTGGTCCAGTCAACCTGACCGTCAGACTGGCAAGCCACTTTATTTTCAAAATTTAGCTGTTTTCGGAGAGGCACTAACACCAAATAGGTATATGAGTAGGTCAATATTGGATATACCGTCACTGTGAAATACTTCCATGCTCCTGTCAATCAGACGCTCACGACTATACGGTAAATTATTGACGAAAATATCGTAAACTAATAAAAACAATGCTTCTATGTCTTTGCTTGCCAACGCGCGAGCCTAGTTGACTGGCGCTGACAGGACTAAGCTGTTGGGAGGCAGGGCAGAACCCAACAGGAAACATTATTTGAAGATACTTGCGGTACCAGCCGGAACGCAGCCGTGTGTTGGACAAGCGCCATCTCTGCTTCAGTTAGGTGAACTAACACAGTATATGTACCTGTCCCCAAGCCCACTCGCAGACCGCTCTGAAGATATACTTGCGACCAAGGCACAGCCCGGATCGCAGCCGCGTGTTGGAGGCGGGGCAGTGCGCTAGCGACACTCCTCGCGCCGCTAACAGCGCCATCTCTGCTTCGGTTAGGTGAACTAACACAGTATATGTACCTGTCCCCAAGCCCACTCGCAGACCGCTCTGAAGGTACTTGCGCACGGGGCACAGCCCGGAGCGCAGCCGCGTGTTGGAGGCGGGGCAGTGCGCTAGCGACACTCCTCGCGCCGCTAACAGCGCCATCTCTGCTTCGGTTAGGTGAACTAACACAGTATATGTACCTGTCCCCAAGCCCACTCGCAGACCGCTCTGAAGGTACTTGCGCACGGGGCACAGCCCGGAGCGCAGCCGCGTGTTGGAGGCGGGGCAGTGCGCTAGCGACACTCCTCGCGCCGCTAACAGCGCCATCTCTGCTTCGGTTAGGTGAACTAACACAGTATATGTACCTGTCCCCAAGCCCACTCGCAGACCGCTCTGAAGGTACTTGCGCACGGGGCACAGCCCGGAGCGCAGCCGCGTGTTGGAGGCGGGGCAGTGCGCTAGCGACACTCCTCGCGCCGCTAACGGCGCCATCTCTGCTTCGGTTAGGTGAACTAACACAGTATATGTACCTGTCCCCAAGCCCACTCGCAGACCGCTCTGAAGGTACTTGCGCACGGGGCACAGCCCGGAGCGCAGCCGCGTGTTGGAGGCGGGGCAGTGCGCTAGCGACACTCCTCGCGCCGCTAACGGCGCCATCTCTGCTTCGGTTAGGTGAACTAACACAGTATATGTACCTGTCCCCAAGCCCACTCGCAGACCGCTCTGAAGGTACTTGCGCACGGGGCACAGCCCGGAGCGCAGCCGCGTGTTGGAGGCGGGGCAGTGCGCTAGCGACACTCCTCGCGCCGCTAACAGCGCCATCTCTGCTTCGGTTAGGTGGATTGCGTGCGCCATTATGCACTGCAATCAATACGATTTTTTTTCAAACATTCAATGAAATTGCACGTTTTGAGCGGAAAAACTCTACTCTGTGCTGGTAAGGCAACGCCTAGACCGAGAAGTAAATGTTTTTAATTAATAAATTAAATATCTATTGACTTATGCATTTATTTGACTGTTTTTTTTTTGTAACGATAAGTACCAGAATATTAAAATAACTTTAATGAGCGTGTATTTTTAACTGCTTATGGTTGAAGTATTAGGTATATAGACCTCGCCGCCGAGTAAGGGCTTGTCCATTAATCGCGTCATACGATTTTGGCCTATTGTAGACCCCCCCATCCCCCATGGTGATCAGGACCCCCCTAACTAATATGACGTGGAATTTATTGCCAATTTATGTAGTCTTTCTAATAACACTTGAATTTACGTACTTTATTAAGCACACGTGATGGGGAAAAACTTTTTTGCCAACTACGAGGTATATGTCTGCGAAGTTTTAAAACTTAGTTCAGGGTTTGTCATCTGGTTAATATTTAAACGGTGTTTAAAAAAAATGCTGTTCAGCTAAGAGTAACGTGAATTGTACGATGACCCCCCCTCCCCTATGGTGATAATTGGTGATTCTTGACCCCTCCCCCTATACAGTATAACGTGATTAATGGACAAGCCCTAAAGTGCATGCCGGCTGCGAATTCATTTCTTTGTTTACAGCTTCTCAGCCAGAAACGCATTACTTCTCGGCCTCTGCAGTAATGTACTATGATGCCATCCTTGGTCGTTCTCCTAGCAACGCAGGGAGAAAATCTCACTTTCTTGCCAAAACAAGACGTCAAAACTGGGTGGTAAATGTTAATCGGTGGTAAATATTCTGAGGTACATAGTTACCTATTTAGAAATTACTTAGATGCTAGTCACAAATGGAGATCTAAGCTGTAAAGCATAATGTTGTGTATTGTAGATACCTTGTTATTGAGGATTTCACTCTTGTCATATACCTCTCCGTAACTTGTGCATGATGGGTTTATTTCCAGCACATATTCTATTTCTTTCAGGTTCTCAGATATGTGACTCTAGAACAAAAACATATTTTACAAAATAACTTAATACCTACTTAGAATACAAAATATTAAAATGTTCTGTCCTAAAAATTTGACATCTATTGTTAAGACAGTTAAGTTGAATTTCATTAATTACCATATATTTGACTAGGTGGGATTTTTATTCCACCTGTTACCACTAGAGTACTTGGTGGTAACTACTGAGATTTTTTTCCCACTTGTTACCACTACAATATTGTTATACAATAACAATATGTTACAATATTGTTGGTGGTAACTACTCGGAAAAAGAAATCAAAGGAATTTTTATTCCCAGTTATTCCCACTCGTAACAGGTGAAAAAAAATCCCAGTTGTTACCACTGGTGTCAGATGGGTGGTAACAGGTGGGAATAACCCATTTGACTGAACTTTAAATATAATATATAAATAAACGGACCTGTGTCCTGCAATCGTATTTCTTGGCTATTTTAGCTAAACCAGTCATCAGAGCCTCATCACAGCTAACTGCAAACCTTGGTGTTATAACAGGCTGTATTAGATCATTCTGGAAATAAAATACAAAGTCATCCCGATTAAATATCAAGCTTTTGTTATGTTGGTAATGATGGTACAAACAGCTATATAACATTTAGCATATTATTAAATTGTCTACTCAAAAATGTTAAATCTGAAATTTCTAGTATAAAAAGTTAAAGCAACAAAGTCTTCTGGCCCTCAAACACTAGCAATTCTGCCAGCTGCTATGCAACATCAAAAGGTGGAAAATTCTTTATTTTTAGGATACATTCCTTCAAGCAACAGTTGCTATAATATGACACCTTAAAATGAGTACCTTAAGAGACAAAACTGTTTGCACAAATTTCTCTACTTGATCTAATTCAGTAGCAGTATCATTATAGTATCCGGCATCATTCTTGAGGTTCATGCTGACTTTTCCAACTAGTGCTCTTTGTTTATGTTTCAGTGTAGCCTTCACTAGCTCCATAGTGCCTTCGAGATGTATAGAACCAAAGTAGCAGGCTGTTGTGGTGCCATTTGTTACAAGTCTTTTCTAGAGGAATGGTAAAAAAAATTAAATTAGTATATTTTTATTCTCTGAAAAAAAAGTCACCTTATGGCTATATTTATATGATGCAAGTCATGTCAAATTGGTAAGACAAATAGCTCACCCATGCCTAATAACCAGGGATTGGAACCAGTTTTTTTAGAAAAACCTTGAAAAGCTCAATAATTTAAAATATTTTTCACTGTTTATGTAATTAACAATATTGTAATTTTGAATTACTCCATTAACAAAGAATGTATATACGGAAGAACGAAAAAAGGAGCAATCTTTTGTATGGAGAAAAAACTGGTATCCAATCTCCGCTAATATAACTAACATACAATCAGTAGAAAAGCTTTGATTTAAACTTGTACTATTCAAATATTGAAATTGTTTTTAGTGTTAGAAATAATTTATCTTAAAGAAACTAGTGTTCTACTTACCACAACCTTGTCATAAACTTTAGCAGCAAATTCTACATCTTTGTACTGACTCTCCAATGGGAAAGTGTATTTATCTAACCACTCCAGCAAAGGTCTGTCTAACCCGAGGCCCAAGTTAGGAAATTGCGGGGCATGAGTATGGCAGTCCACAAACCCGGGAATTAATAGTTGATCTTCTCTCAAAGTTATAGTTTGGTGGTCTGCAAATATTCCAGATTGTTGTAACATATTCCATTCTTCTTTTGAACCCAATTTAGTAATCTGAAAGACCAAATTAAAAGTAATTAAATTTTTTTAACCTATAACTGAAAAAGCTGTGTAAATATATTTGTATGTGATTCATGACCATTGGTATACTTACTTTACCATTCTCAGTGGCCAAATAGCCGTAAAATGATAAATTTTTAGTTGAAGACGACGAAACAATAGATCCAATAAATACTTTTTTGGTTCCAGACATTATGCCAGAGAATCATCAATAGCGGTCACGCACCAACTTGGTATGTTTTGAAAATGATTACTCGTATCTTACGAAACTAACACGAAAGATTACTTCTAACTATCCGCAGCGATTTAATAATACAATGTTGTTATTGATACTTTTGATAACTAATGGGTTTATGAATTAAAGGACAAAGTAAGTAAACACGCTCATCTCTTTCACATCCCTGTAAACTGGCCATTGAAGCAAGAGATAACACGATCTGATAAATAAATTGTTTAACTTAAGAATTTCAAAATGTCAACTTCCTGCGCGGGCGATGACCCTTTAATAAATGTCAGATACGTTTCGTTACCGCACCTTCAATAAATGTTAGCTACGTTCCGTTAACTCTACATGAAACCTAATAAATTAAAATATATCTTATAATAAAATATACTCGATCCAACCAGCATGAATTTATCGTAAACAACCTCCACTTATAATAAAAAACTGTTCAAGCAAGAAAAAGACGACGAAGGCAAATTAAAAAAAATAATGTAGGCGGGAAGAGTTGGTTGTCCATAGAAAATTTGAATTTTGCCACCTTGTTCTACTGATATTATTTTCAAATATTAAAAAGGATTTTAGGATACTGTATGGCTCTTTTTCTCTCTCGCAGTATCGTCTATAAAGGCACACGTACAACAAATTACAACTAACAAACGAAAGAGATTAAGCTTGCTCCAATCGCGTTGAAACTTTCAATATCTATCATTATTCATTTCATTAGGAATATTTTACCTATATTTATTGTCTTTTGGCGGTAATCCCATATAGGAACCGATGCCACGATTCCCGTGCAAGTTGATATCCGTCCCGCCAGGTTATGAAGCGGCCAGATCGTGCATTCGAAAGCCAAATATTTGACTGGCCTGTCGCAGCCAATACTATGGCTTCTTCCAATCGGTTATGAACTTTCCGAGCTTCCTCTATGGCCTGAAATAATACGGTTTAAGATTTGTAAAGATGTAAGAATAGTTAGGAGAATAGCTAATGGTTGAAGTAGCGGCATCTTGTGAGGTCACTTTTGACATTTGTTTACTCATGAAACTTGGCATATATATTATGCTATGGGTGATATGATAGGTAGTGCATATAATGGACCAAATGCATATGGATATTGGTTCGTGGTAAGGACAAAACTATGTTATCTTATGAGACTCAGCATACCTAAAACATTTTACTTACTTGATTAAATGCAGTGGATGCTGCTGAGCGACGACCCGACAAATATAGTGAATTTGCTCTTAATGAAATCCACCGGGGATAAATTACGCGGCACATCTTTGCGTCATGTTCCAGTGATATCAGTTTCTGGTCCGCCAACGAGCGCAGTTCCATGAGATCAACTACCTGTAACATCACAATATTAAATAAAATCATTTCTAATAAATCTATGTCCACAATTAAAGCTGTAAATAGGTATTTAATTACCTTTCTTAAATCGTCCATTTTTCTTGCTAAGCTTTCAAGCATACCTTCAGCTAATCGCATCGAACTTATGAGAGTAGTTAAAGACCCGTCTTCCTCTTCTTTTGATACCCATACCAAGACTTCAGACTCGAAATATTTGGCTCTCTTCTCCTGGTCAGCACGAAGCCAATACGTCCAAAGTCCAGCCGTGAGACGTCTTCGACCAGCATTTGACTTGGGAGTTTGTATTATATACTCTGCGTATCTGCTTATTTCAGTTGGTGATTCCAGCTGGAACCCGGTGTCTAATATCAAGTCCATACAAAGGGCATAATACCAAGTCTCACAATCTAATGACATGTGTTGTTTACTCATAGCAGAAGCCTCCTTGAGAACATTTACTGCTTCTGTAATGCGGCGGCGGCATAGTAGAATATAGAATAAGTCTGGTATAATTTCCATGGATACGTTGTAAGCTCGAAGAAATTGGCTGACTGCCATTGCCCGAAAGGCTGTTTTTATTGCTGATGCTAGAGCACCACGCGCCGCTCCCGCGCGAAAAGCAGCCATGAAAACTTTCCCCAGTGCATACAGATCTTCCGCCCGAAAAGGATGCGACAAATTTTGCAATTTTGTTATCGCTAGGTGCAGGGTATCAGCTGTTGACTCTATGAATCCCAACACAAGGTCCACCTGTATAGCGTTGCTAAACACGTCGCACATATCCACAACATTGCATTCTACTTTCTGTACTGATTTTAACGCTCTGTATGCATATATTCTGGCGGCGGTTCCATCTCCTAAGGCCGAATACAATAAAGTACAAATGTTTAAACATAATATAGAATCAGCTGCCATTTTCGCTTCATTTAATCGAAACTTCTTTCCTTTTATCTTAATTTTATCTACGAAAGTGCTCATTTTAAAGAAATCCGTTAATTTGTCAAGGTTAATACGGTAAATACGCACTGCCCTTCCGATAACGTGTTTGGCGGCAGAATGATTTCCCATTGCAAGATAAGCACCAGCTTTTAAAGAATAAATTCTACCTAAAAATCTTTTTAAGTCATGGGGATCAATAATATCGCAAACTTCTGGGGCATTGCACAATGTTTCAACTTCTTCAAGTTTAAGGCTAGCTTCATCTACGCTATTCGCAAGTAGGTTCAGATAGCATAATTCTAGCAAGAACTCAATTTCCTTCAATTTCATTTCTGCTATATTGGCGTGATAAATCATTTGCTCATAGATTGTGATTTTTAGTTCTGCACAGGTACACTTACTGAAATCAGTTTCTGAAACGCCTTTCTCTATTTTAATACTAAATAATTCTTTATTTTTGTTGCCATCATCAGGATTTCCATCATCGTCGCTATCTACCACACCTAGTTCGTGCCAATCGCTCATAGTTTCTGCCTCTGTCACCTTGCGCAACATTTCAAAAATATTGATTTTATCAATCTGATAGCTGCTGCTATTTTTAAATACTAAACTGGAAACAGTAACTCGCTTAGTAGATCGTCGTCTCACAATGGAATCCTCTTTATTAGATTTCAAAATTGGTATAGTTTGAGAGTTTACTGATACATTACTTGCACGTAGCCTGTCTACTGGTACATTTGCAGCACTTGTAATTTTATTTGTAGTTTGCGATTCAAAAATTACGGAATTTGAAATACTTCTATTTCGAAATATATTGTCTTTTTCTTCTTCACATTCATCCAGAAAACTTTCACTGTAAACATGTCTTTCAGCTTCATCATCTAATTCCGTTAGAGACTGCACTACCATAATGGTTCCACCGCAACTACGGCATTTATGTTTATTATTCTCTAAATATGTGACGATACGTGTATGAAATTCCTTTTTTTGGTTCATTGGCAGCAATTCATAAAATGTTTTCCTTGTTTTCTTACTTTTAAATTTCAATAGCTTACAAAAAGCGTATTTGGGTAAATCATAACTGCATTCAGGATCGAAATAAAAGGAACATTCACATGATGGTAAAGGAATTACTGACATTACGCTGCTGCTCCACGATGCCCGAGTGGCTCTACGGACCCATTTGCTTGATGAATTAGCACATATTAAAATTTGCATAGCAAAAAGTCGTTTAATTGCTTTAGCTGTTGTTAATATGTTATTTTCGTACATTATATTTTCTAAAAGATCTCGTGACATCACATCTCCTATTACCGAGCCAATTTTTAATAACAGTTGTTGATAAGGAGTAAGCGCATCAATTTGCATCATTATTAAAGCGTCTGTATTTTGTACGTTAATGTTGCTGTTTAATTCCTCTTTCTTAGTTACAATACAAATTCCTATTTCATCGGTTTTATTTTCTTCTATTAAACGGTCTAGAGTAGGTTGGTCATTTATATTTAAAGCCTGCGGATGGAGTAACTCGGCCTCTGGAAATTGTAAATCGTCACTTTGGTAGTCATGTAGTTCTTGCTCATTAATTTTCTTTATATCTAAAGCACCACTAGAAAAAAGATGTACCAGAAACAGCTCCATAATTCCAGGCACTCCTTTGCATTTCGCTTGAACTGCTTGGCATAGTTCACTAGGAACTGCACTGACGTCTAATATCTGACAAGCCAGGGATGAGACCCATTTCATATTTATAGGGCCCAATATAATTTTCCTTATATTATTATTCATAAAAACACCGTGCAACCATGATTGTAAAGTGCTAACTTTTCCTCTTCGTACCGTTAAAACGGTAAATATCTTTAAAGACTCTATCATTATGGAAATATAGTCCCATGAAACTTGGTCTAAGCTTTGTAAATCGTCTAAAAATATAACGTGTATATCAGGTATGCTTTGTACTAATTTCGCGAATATGCTTTTCGCTGTTTCTTCACGTTTTTTTGCATCGTGGCTGTATACACCTTCGTGATAGGCGAAACGTGTCTTGATAACGTCATTGAGGAAACAAAGATCTTCGTCGTATACTTTTAATAATTGTACAATTCTTTCTTCCTTTTTGAAATCTTCCATTGGTTCGTTAATATCCAATATTTGATTCATTATTTGAGTCAGAGCTAAGTATGGAGTTGCCGAGTGTATAGATGTCAACGTGAGACTGCACACATTATACCCACAGCCTCGCGCATGTCGGGCCATCCAATTCATTAACCTAGTTTTTCCAATACCCGATTCACCAACTAATAAAAGAGCATCGAAATCTCTGTATGCGTTACGTGCATCTTCCAGCCAATTTTCGAAATATTCCATTTCATCAGCCCGATCTAGAAGGCGTGGTATCATAGGGATATCGTACAGCTCTTTTACTCGAATATCTTCGCTGTATTCATAAATTTTACCTGCATGCACAATACCTTTAAGGTCAACTGTCGGTTGTAGAGTAAATCCGTTACTGGACATTTTGCTTTTGATGAAGGTAGATTCGTCGCATGTGATTTTGTCACGGAAGTAACACATTAACCTTGCCGCTTTGTTGACGGTGGCTCCGATTACAGTGAATTCCCGCCGTAATGGATGCCCTACGACCCCGCAGTACACCTGTCCCGTGGTCACCCCGATTGATACCTCTCGCACGCCATCGAGAGCAGAAACGGATTTTTTAATACTATGTGCACATTTTAATGCAGCTTGAGCCTCAGATTCATGTTTAAAGCCGCGCAACCCAAAAATGATTAAAATCATTACATCTTTGTCGAACAGTATAATTTTGTTAACACACCCCATTGATTTATACACAATTTCACACATGGTCTCGTAGGAATTATTAACTATTGTAATGAGCTGTTGATGTGGGCAATTTCTGGGTTTCAGTGTCACAAACAAAACAGACACTTGTCTCATTTCCGTGAGGTATTCCAAAGGTTGCATAGCGTCGATCTGAGTAAGTATGGGACGGATCATAAATTTTCGTAATTCTGGTCCAATATTACGATCCTTAGCAAGTAAAATGTTTGGCCTGAAAGCTAACGCTTCATACTTTCCTGCATTTTCGGTAGTTAAGCTGGTTGGTGATGTCCATACAGAATCTGGAAGATTTTCAATGGCAGCAAAATTTCTTTTTGTTTTGACCATTGGCCCTAGCCCTCCAAAAGGTTTCGAAACGTCCTTCTCGCGAGGATCATATAGTATAGCCTTAATCGTAACGTGCCCGTCCTCTGTGAGAACGTAGTCATAATTTCTTGAATAGCAATGACCCCAAGCGTTAGGGGTTAATTTGACTTCACCCGAAGAACAAAGGCTTTCTGCTAATTTAGCCTCAGTCACCGGCAGTCCGAATACAACGTAGTTCATTGGGATTTTACTACCGACAGTAGCGAAAATTAAATTTCCCGCCGAGATAGCTAACTTTACTTTGAGACTTACTTTCACGTCGGTTTCATAAGATGAAAATGAATGTTGTATTAAAAGTGCACATGCTATCGCCGTGTGAATGGTATGACTTAGGAAAGTTCGTTTATCTGTCTTCCAAAGCGCTAAAAAGGCGTCGCCAGCGAATTTCAGTATGTCACCACCATGGTTGTAAATGAGTTCTATAAGGGAACCGAGGTAAGCGTTTAGGGTGGCCGTTAAACGGTAAGTGCCGCCTTTGCCTGTATTGTTGTACCGTTCGGACAACGAAGTATATCCTGACACGTCCGCCATTAACAGCACGCCAACGAAGCGTTTCGGTTCAGTCGAATCAAAACTGCAACAAATTCACCCTTTTATAATTTATATAAATTTTTAAATTCAGGAGCAAAGCATTGCCAACCAACCAACTTTGCCGTTTGTATGATTTCGTCTGGGAGTAAAGTGGCCAATACTAATGTTTGTTTCTTGGTAAGCTGTACTTCAACGTCTTGATCAGAAGAGAGTCGGTTTAGCCTTTCTTGGAAGAACTCCTGTTCCCAGTCTATTTCACTCATCCTGACATATTCATCGTCTTCGGATTCGTCAGAATCGTTGTCACGCCGTGATTTCCTTTTACTATAGTTTTTCCACTTGTCAGTAGCCATCATTATGTTCATAGAGTTTCTTCGAGAACGTGCTCGTTGTTTTCGGAAATTCATATCTGTATATTTTATTTAAATTATCTACGTAGAGTTACAGGAATTTTGAAACTGTTTTAATCTCAAAGTAATTTTAGTTTAATCATCTTCTTAATCTAGTTGGTCACGATAGTAGCGACGTTAACGTTTATGCATTCATTAGTGATCAAACTGATCCCTAATAACAATAATAACAATAAGAAAGTTGAGAAATAAAGAAAATATCAATAATGTCGTTAAGGTCAAAGGACAACCAAAGTCGAATAAAAACCAGATTTTAAATACTTTCTTTAGTAGGTATAATATGACACAGTTTAAAAACTTTTAAAGCCATTATTACCAAAAATGGTTACTGTATAAGAAATTTACGAAAGGTATTTTGCTGATTTATCGGCGGGATTGTTATACTTGTACTTATGTAAATGCCAAATTACAGCTTTAGCAATTACAGAATTCGTAATTATTCGCGTCCGTTCATCTGCAGCTGAGATCAGTGATGGTTAATTCTTACTAGAATTAACCATCACTGATCTCAGCTGCAGATGAACGGACGCGAATAATTACGAATTCTACTCGTTAGGTACAATTGTTGGCACTAAGTACTTACTTTTTCAATCTTTCTCGCTTGGGGTTCATTGCAGTTCATTATTGATTGCATTTTATAATACATTATCAATTATTTATGCATTTGTAATTGCGTAATTAGGGCCCCGCTGGATCGTACAGTCAACACCGAGAGGTATTCTAATTTACCTACAAATAAATACTAGCTGGTACCTTATACGTTTTGTTGATTTTTTTGTAATAAATAGTTATTTTCTAAATAAACGTATAAAAATGTATATTACAGCCTATTTCACAATCTCAGGATAAATATATCCGTCAGTTAAAATGAATGCTAAATGATTGCTAAAAGAACAGCTAACATTTATCTGATAGATTATATTTTGTTCGGGGATAGAGAATTATGTGCCTAAAGAAGCCACAACAAAGGTCAGCAAAGGGGTCAAAATTATTTTCGTCGTCTTATTTTGTGTCCATAAAAGACGTAACACAGTTGTGATTTTTGTATGAGATTATATTTTATTTCTTATTTTTTTTTGTATGTATGGATTAAAATGTAGCGTGAAAAAGAAATACAAGTGCACCGGTTTTTTTATATACTGAGTCGAAACAGCAACTAAAACAGCGTGACAGAGTGGTATGAAACAAGACAACGAAAATAATTTTGACCCAAAGGTCAGCATATAAATTTTATTTTATAGGTTACTAATTTCAGAAAATGTACCTAACAAATTTTATTTAGATTTTTATTTTTGAGTGATCGATATTCGACCATGACCTTTGTTTGTAAAGTTAGATTTCACCCTTTCTCTGAAAGTAACTTTCCGTCCACAATATCAGTAACAACCGCCAAGTCTCAGGTTAATAACTCTGTATTTCACAATGGAGGCCAGTTGGTCCTTAATGACCGATATCGGAGTTGTCGCACTATCGACTCATTAGCCCGGTCCTGTGTAAATAATGGCAAAATACTACAAACAATGAGATTCCGGGTGAAGTGAACTGTCTATACGAGTAGTACGCGTAGTCTGGCGCGGTTACTTGGTTAGGCAACACCTATTCATTCATAGTTTGAGATTAGTTTGCGTACTACGATGGATGTCAATGGTCATTCGTTTCTTAGTAAAGTGTTCAACATAGTTAAAGAGGAATTGGGAGCTGATGCACCGCTTATTAAGTTTGAGCATCCAAAGGATTTGGAGGTAGGTCGTAACTCTGGGTGGTACCTTACCATTTGGGTACACTTTTGTGTTGTACTTTGGTTTTGCCATTTAAAAATAACTTAAGCTAATAATAAATATCGAATACCGTGATGTAATAATTTTGCAAAGTGACAAACCGTTTTATTTATTTCACTACTAGCAAGAAACGACGACGACGAGAGCTCATTAATTAATTTTTTAATTTGGCAAACGCAGCGTGGGACGTCCACCTGCAAGATGGTCAGACGACCTGGTTAGAGTTGCGGGGACTCGGTGGATGCAGGTCGCATCCATCTGGCCAAAGTGGAAGTCTATTGAGGAGGCCTATGTCCAGCAGTGGACGTCCTATGGCTGAAATGATGATGATAATTATGAAGAAGCTCATTATTTTAACGAAAATAGAAAGCTACGATAATGTTTTCCCTACAGAACAATTTTCTGTGGGCGGCTAGACCACAAACGAGCGGTATATGTTTGCATAGCACTGTATTGCGAGACATGCCGGCTGTGGATGTATCTCGACAAACTGTTAAGTGGCCTATATGGCCTATATGGTAATAATGGTATAAAATCTGTAAACTTCGTATCATAACTAAACACGTAGCTTAGTCAAATAAGTAGTAAAGAGCCCCATTGTCAGAGCCAGCTTGTATTTTATACATTTTACCAC
This sequence comes from Thaumatotibia leucotreta, assembly GCA_025490895.1. Lineage (NCBI taxonomy): Eukaryota > Metazoa > Arthropoda > Insecta > Lepidoptera > Tortricidae > Thaumatotibia > Thaumatotibia leucotreta. Next base: position 34,929 of record JALPQI010002872.1, on the reverse strand, counting down.
CACATTAACAAAACCACAGTCCTTATTTTACGTCGGCGCTATCTAGGTAGGTACTTGATTAACTAGACTCAATTGCCTATTAAATTGTAATTAGAGTAGAGCGGTAGAGCTTAATAATAGAGTAGTAACCTACCTACGCATCCGATACAATTATGTACACTGAAAGGGCACACGAGGCCGCTGAAAGCATGTAACACTTTTTATGTAGTGCATTTAAATAGGTACAATACAATGAATACATAGATAAATTTGTTGAAACATTTAATTGTTTTTCTTCATATATTATGTGTTGTGAAAAGCATCCCCAATATCAGTCGCGATTCTACTTTAGAATCCCTCACTGTATTTGGGTTTCAAATGTACGCCTATATATGAACTCTACTCTATGGAGTTCGCTGCTGGTGCCTGTGTGAGAAACGTTCTCATATACAGTGTGTTACCATAATGCAGGTTTTTATTGAAACCGAGTTTTTTTTAATCAACTCGGTAAAATTTTGGCAAACCAAGAACAAAAACTAATTTGAAAAGTAATTATTTTTCTATGAAAAATTCAGTGAAGTATTTGCAATGTACTTCAAAATGAACCATTAATTAGCACAATGACAGGAAGCAGCCACTTGCATCGATTGACAACTAATATTAGTTTTAAAATTATTTAAGTATTTTTCAATTGTTAATACTTGAAAATTGGTAACACATTATATAATTCACATTACTGATTACTAAGTGTATCGTGTTCCAGAAAATTCTTCACTTGGACCTATCAGAAGCTACAGATGAGAAGACTTTAGAGCGATATGTGCGGCAAGTGCTGCAATACAGCGTGAAAACCAACAAGCCTACCTTCCGGAACCAGCTGTTTGGAGCCACCGATCCTTACGGCCTTTCTGGCGCTTGGATCGCGGAGGCTTTTAATACTAGCCAGTAAGTAGATAGGTACATAGGTAATTAGGTATACAATCTCACATACATCTTGACTAAATAAAAAATCCTACGTATAGAAGAAGAGTTCTTTAATTTGTGTTTTTTTTGTTAATTATCGTAACTTAACCTCTCATTGTTATAGATCGGCATAAGAAAAAAGTTTTCGTACCTTGTAGATTTCTTTTTCAAAATCAGTAAAAACCGTCTTCATCACTTAGATCTTCATTACTTAGTTCAAGAACAACAGAACTTACGATCACTTTCGCTTGGGATCGGGTGACTGCCCTCACTGACCGAAAAAAATATTTGCACCTGTATTATACGTAGATACTTACTCGGAATCAGTGGCTTACAGAGGGCCTAGTGTCGGTTATAACTTATAAAAAGCGTCTCGATCGCGTTTACGTTTTTCATCGCCATTTCATACAAATGACGATGAAAACGTAAACGCGATCGAAACGTTTTTTATAAATAAGTTATTATATTACTACTAGGCCCTCAGGTTAGTAGGTACCTACTTACATAGGTACGAGTAAGTAGTTATTCAAGTTAAGCTAAGTTTGGAAATGCAAACGTTAACTATTAGGCTGACTGGTTCGCCTTCACCAAACGTTTACTCGACCCGTCTACCTTGTGCGCTAGACTTTCCTTCTTAGTGCTTTGAACTTTAGGTATAGTACGTATACGGTGTGTGTCTATGATACTGGCTTTTATCGAAACCGAAGAAAGCGATGCAGATTTCTAGGCAAACCGTAAACATTATTCGATTCAAAATTCTAATTGTAAAAGTAATTAACTTTCCAAGAAAAGTTAATTGAGAAACAATGTACTTCAAAATGAATCGTTAATTTGCACTTGACAATGACAGATCGTAGCCACTCACAACGTTTGACAACTAAGCAGTACACGCGTTAAATTGATCGTTCAGAGGAAATAAAATTAATTGTACGGTCAATTTAATTATTTGTCAAATGTTAATACTTACTTGAAAACGATTGCTAGTAATGTGTATTACCCATTTTCGTAAAAGCGCGGGTCATGGAAACACACTATAGTTTTCGTAGGTACCTCCAAGTGCGGCAAACTGTTCCATTAGAGAAAACTGGGTATAATGATTTATTAGGTAATTAATACAGTCCAATATCAAGATCCCCCACAAGATGGAGCGACGACCTGGTAAAGGTTGCGGGTGTCCAATGGATGCGGACAGCTCACGACCGATCTTTGTGGAACTCTCTGGGGGAGGCCTATGTCCAGCAGTGGACGTCAATTGGCTAATGATGATGATGATGATGATGATGATGATGATGAATATCAAGATTAGACAGGCGAAAACCCTCCATTTACCCTTGTGTTGACGTGCGGTGGTGACGGCAGTAAGAATACATTTGTCACCACCCCAACTCCTCCTGCGGGTGTCGTAAGAGTCGACTAAGGGATTGAAGTGACACTGACCATTCTACAAGATTGATGATGGGCAGCAGCGTCATCATAGTGGACACATTACTGCGATCGCCAATCCGCTTGCCCAGCGTGGCGATTATGGGCATTTACCTCCTAATGCGTCTATACGCATAGTTAGTAGGAGAGGCCTACGTCCAGCAGTGGACTAACATAGGCTGATGATAATGATGATGAGATATTCAGTTAATTTTTGCTTGTAGATTTGAATTGGTAATGTCACGTATGTAATATTTCGGACCCACTCTGTGCTTCAATCGTTGCTGGCAGAGTATAACAATAATCGCATCATTTATGATATTTCGTGGATCGAGCTAGGTAGGTACCAAGTTAGTTCTTCTGGGGTACTACCTGCACTTTACATATGTGCAAGCATCTAACAAGATTAAATTGCGTAACCGGTTGTAACATAGGAACTATACTTGACATTAATTAGTCGATAACCTAAGATCAATAGGAAATATACAACCTAGAGATATCCATCGTATGTAAAGGCGCTAATTAATCGTATATCGATTTATGACTCATTAAGATAAATTATGTATTGTTTTGCCTTGTCGTCATTCTTGGAACAATTGTGTAAATCATAATACCTATGCCTATTACCTACCTAGATAAAAATTACAAAATAAAACCAAGGAACTTATTGGTGGCTACCTACTTGTACAGTCGACGTCAAAGATATAATTACTGGTTCAAGGGCCAAATATATCTTTACACGACTTTATTGCCATGACCTTAAGGTCGTGTAAACATAAATGCTAGCCTGTTCATTGCACTTCAATGGGCTACAAAAACAATATAACTTACCTAACTTTTGATATAGGTTGGTACTTTTTATTATTAAATTAAATTACACAATATAGTCCATCAGATATCCACTATAACGTATAACCAGGTCGTTAGAACAAAGATCGTAATGCTAAAGAAAAACTAAATTAATAATTTTCAGATAGCTTCCTTATTTTACTTAATTAATAATTATAATAATGTACACTCACAATTAGAACCCTAGCAACTCAATAACCATGTCAAAGTAACTCTATAAATAAAATTAAAAGAAATCTCTCACTATTTGTCACTTCTGGTTTACTAATGTTTGGCAAATAATTTTTCCCAAAGTATCACATCGCAAACTATTTTTCCCAAATTTTCATTTGGCAAAAATTCAATTGTCAAAACTACTTATCGCAATTTTACAGTTAGCAAGCCTTTTTGTTGGCAAGCGATTGTTTAGCAAATAATTACTTGGTCGTTTTTATTTTCCCAAAATATTTTTTGGCAAATGCATCGTTTAGCGTAACATACTAATCTCAAAATATTGTATGGCATAAGATTTATACCGCATATACAATATTACATCGCAACCAATTTTTCGCATAAAGTCATTTCGCCGAAAGATCATATTCCAATTGAATCTTATGAAATCGTTTTATTTCCCAAGTAAATGGTTGGAAATTCTATCTGTGGGCTTGGTTTTTAATTGGAACTTTTTATAATGCATATTTTCATGTAGTTGATGGTTTAGCTGGCATTTAGTAACTTAATAATTAATTACCAATGTTTTTGGGTATAGTTTGAGGCGAATTTTATATAGGTATGTTTATGTTTTTTTTAATAAAAGCTCACACGGGGTTTTATATTATGTTGATAAACAATTAAAAGTCGGGTTCTAAACAGTAATTTAGATGAAACTGATAAGGGAATAACAAAACAGTCGGTTCTGGCACTCGCCGACCGCTGCCGCGGCACGCTCGCTTCGCTCGCTCGGCTCGTGCGCTGTATGGTCGCAGTTTCACCTAACACTCCTCCTCGCTTCGCTCGTCGTCGTACCTAACGGTGGCTCTGGGATAATTTTTTTATGATAATGAATATAAAAATATAGTTTTTTTATCCGTGGCTATGTGTGCCTTCTTAGTACCTACCAATAAAAAATATGAATAGTGATCTTTATGATGGATTTTATTTTCTCACTTCATTCATTATGATACCAAATATTCTTGAAATACGTTTTTTGTTCCAGGCAAGTTCAAGTTAAGGGTTGTGCAAAAAAGTACGAAATTCCTGTATAGACCTACGAACTTTAAAATAATATTACCTATCATTTGCCAGGCTTTTGCTATAAGTAGACCTTGCGAAGTATCAAATTTGGGATTTTTTTTTTGGATTTTAACTTATGACAAAATAAAACATTTGCTTAATAAGCATTTGCTTAATAAAATCTTGACGAAGTGAAACTTTGCAAAATAATAATTTGACCAAATGAATAAAATGAGAAATGTAACTTTGCTAAAGATTTGTTTGGGAAATGAGACTATTGCGATAAGTTATTTGGGAAGTCATATTTGGGAAACATAATTTGCCAAATGGCAGTACACCGTCACTTCTGTCATGTTCTGTGATCTAAATTTGACATAGTTCTATAGTAGTTTTGATATAGTTCTATATGGTTCCAATTGGTTGAGAGTACCTACCTCCTCCCGAAGCACATCATTATTAGGTACTATCTCTTTGTGACTGATATATCCAATAGAATCACTTCTTTGGGTATTGAGGAAGCCCATGTATATAAATACCAACTTCTTTTGCATGATGTAGGTAAAAAAAAACCCTTCCATTTTCCAGGTACACATTCGAGGTCGGTCCCACGTTCACCCTAATCGAGAACAAAGTCCTCAGCCACGTGCTCCAACTCTTCGGCATCCCCGATGGAGACGGCATCTTCAGCCCTGGAGGCAGTCTGGCGATGCTGTATGGCGTCGTGGCAGCGCGGTTCAGAGCCTTTCCGCAGGTCAAGACTGAAGGCTTGTGGGGACTGTCGCGGATGATGTTGTACACTTCGGAAGATGTAAGTATCTTTTTTAACAAAGAAGCAATCAAAAAAAGAAACAAACAAAGAAACAAAGAAATCAAACAAAGAAGTATCTTCGTCCAAAGCCCGACGTGCTTTTTACAACAATTCTAACAATATTAGCCGTCATATTTTATTGATCAATATTACCGTTAAAAGCTAGAACATCAGATTTTATATTATAGATAGATCATCATCATCATTAGCCTATGATAGTCCACAGCTGGAGGTAGGAGGTAAATGCCCATAATGGCCACGCTGGGCAAACGGATTGGCGATCGCAGTAATGTGTCCACTATGATGACGCTGCTGCCCATCATCAATATTTATCAAATAGTGGTCAGTGACACTTCAATCCCTTAGTCAACTCTTACGACACCCGCAGGAGTTGGGAAATGTATTCTTAATTCTTACTGCCGTCACCACACGGCACATATTATAGATACCTACTGGTCCATTTATCTTTGGTTCCTGTTTAACTACCTTAAGGCAATGGCCGTTCTTTTTGAGTTCAGTGCTTAATCGTGTAGTTATAAAATTTTAATCGTATTTCAGAGCCACTACTCAATAAAGAAAGCCGCACACTGGCTAGGTTTCGGGACCGAGAGTATACGGACCATAAGAACCAACGCCAACGGCCGTATGGTACCAGAAGACCTTGAGGCCGCTATTCTCAGGGATAAAGAGGCTGGTCTACATCCATTGATGGTGAATGCCACTGCGGGCACCACGGTGCTGGGAGCCATCGACCCTTTACCGGCCATTGCTGATGTATGCAAGAAATACAACGTTTGGATGCATGTTGATGTAAGTATGACTTGTGGTGCAATTTCAAAGCGGTATCTCCTATTTTAAGGAACACTTTGAGTGTGTATTTTCTTTTGTTACGTTTATTTGTGACACCTAGACCATACATAAATAAAAAATACCTATGTATGCTACGAATCGATAAGCGATTGACTCGAATGGATCACTCTCTATTTGCCTCGGTGATGGTACATGAATCATCAAAGGAATAAATTGACCATTAGCAAACTTTGCGTGCATTGCAATAAGAGTCAAATATAGCCAGGTAGTTAACTGTATCAGTTTATATATAAAAAAAAACACAGAATTTAAAGGTTTGAATGTCAATGAGATTCTAATCCAAAATTGTGTATGGTTTTCAGGCTTGCTGGGGTGGAAGTTTGATACTGTCTCAGAAACATAAAATAAAGCTTAATGGTATTGAACGGTAAGCAACATTTGCATTTTTATCCACTTTTTGCACAGTGCTCACATATACCTACGATCCAAAATGTCAAAGCAGTAGCTACTGATAAAATTTGTAACATGTTAAACTTTTTCAAAAATATGGGTTTTATTCGACTGTCGTTTACTGCCAAAATTTATTAAACACAATGAACACTTAAGTAGGGTGAAAAACCAAGAATACCCTCAGATATCATTACAATTGTCACAAACTTATCTGAGACGGTGGTCATAGGTAACGGAAAATAAGTACTTTAAATCTTGTATTAGTAGAAAATAATCATATTTTGTAATATTTAAAACAAATCTCAAATTAACATTACTTGACATTCACATTAACTTCACTTGTCACTTGCAATGACATTATTTTTACTCAAAAAACCTGGAACAGAATTCTTAGCAGCGACCGCGACCACGGGTCAGATACGCGCTGTACAATGCCATGCTACACTACTTCATTCCCAATTTCCAGTGCCAACTCGATATCCTGGAACCCCCACAAAATGGCCGGCGCCCCCCTCCAGTGCTCCTTGTTCCTGGTGCGCGAGAAGGGCCTCCTCCACGAGGCCAACTCGGCTGCCGCGCAGTATCTCTTCCAGCAGGACAAGTTCTATGACGTCAGCTACGATACCGGGGATAAGAGCGTTCAGTGCGGACGTAAGGTAAGCTAGAGAGCTAATTTCCAGGGCTAACTTTATATTCTGGAACCCTCACAAGATGGCGGGTGCCCCCCTCCAGTGCTCCTTGTTCCTGGTGCGCGAGAAGGGCCTCCTCCACTAGGCCAACTCGGCTGCCGCGCAGTATCTCTTCCAGCAGGACAAGTTCTATGATGTCAGCTATGATACCGGGGATAAGAGCGTTCAGTGCGGCCGTAAGGTAAGCTAAAGAACTAATTTCCAGGGCCTACTTTATATCCTAGAACCTTCACAAGATGGCGGGCGCCCTCTTCCAGTGCTGCTTGTTCCCGGTACGCCACAAAAAACCTTCACCACGAGACTAACTCGGCTGCCGCGCAGTATCTCTTCCAGCAGGACACATTCTATGACGTCAGCTACGATACCGGGGATAAAAGGTTCAGTGCGGGCGTAAGGTAAGCTAAAGAGCTAATTTCTAGGGCCAACTCGATACCCTGGAACTTCACAAGATGGTGGGCGCCCCGCTTCAGTGTTCCTTGTTCCTGGTGCGCGAGAAGGGCCTCCTCCACGAGGCCAACTATGCTGCCGCGCAGTATCTCTTCCAGCAGGACAAATTCTATGACGTCAGCTACGATACCGGGGATAAGAGCGTTCAGTGCGGCCGTAAGGTAAGCTAAAGAGCTAATTTCCAGAGCCAACTTTATACCCTGGAACTTCACAAGATGGCGGGTGCCCCCCTCTAGGGCCTCTAGTGCTGCTTGTTCCTGGTGCGCCAGAAAAAACCTTCACCACGAGAACAACTCGGCTGCCGCGCAGTATCTCTTCCAGCAATACAAGTTCTATGACGTCAGCTACGATACCGGGGATAAGAGCGTTCAGTGCGGACGTAAGGTAAGCTAAAGCGCTAATTTCCAGGGCCAACTTTGTATCCTGGAACTTCACAAGATGGCTGGCGCCCCCCTCCAGTGCTCCTTGTTCCTGGTGCGCCAGAAAAAACCTTCTCCACGAGGCCAACTCGGCTGCCGCGCAGTATCTCTTCCAGCAGGACAAGTTCTATGACGTCAGCTACGATACCGGGGATAAGAGCGTTCAGTGCGGCCGTAAGGTGAGCTAAAGAGCTAATTTCTAGGGCCAACTCGATACCCTGGAACTTCACAAGATGGCGGGCGCCACCCTCTAGTTCTCCTTGTTCCTAGTGTGCGAAAAGGGTTTCCTCCACGAGGTCAACTCGGCTGCCGCGCAGTATCTCTTCCAGCAGGACAAGTTCTATGACGTCAGCTACGATACCGGGGATAAGAGCGTTCAGTGCGGCCGTAAGGTAAGCTAAAGAGCTAATTTCCAGGGCCAACTTTATATCCTGGAACCCTCACAAGATGGCGGGTGCCCCCCTCCAGTGCTCGTTGTTCTTGGAGTGCCAGAAAAAACCTTCACCACGAGACCAACTCGGCTGCCGCGCAGTATCTCTTCCAGCAGGACAAATTCTATGACGTCACCTACGATACTGGCGATAAGAGCGTTCAGTGCGGCCGTAAGGTGAGCTAGGGACCTAATTTCCAGAGCCAACTCGATACCCTGAAACTTCACAAGATGGCGGGCGCCCCCCTCCAGTGCTGCTTGTTCCTGGTGCGCCAGAAAAAACCTTCACCACGAGACCAACTCGGCTGCCGCGCAGTATCTCTTCCAGCAGGACAAGTTCTATGACGTCAGCTACGATACCGGGGATAAAAGCGTTTAGTGCGGACGTAAGGTAAGCTAAAGAGCTAATTTCCAGGGCCAACTTTATATCCTGGAACCCTCACAAGATGGCTGGCGCCCCCCTCCAGTGCTCCTTGTTCCCGGTGCGTGAGAAGGGCCTCCTCCACGAGGCCAACTCGGCTGCCGTGCAGTATCTCTTCCAGCAGGACAAGTTCTATGACGTCAGCTACGATACCGGGGATAAAAGCGTTCAGTGCGGCCGTAAGGTAAGCTAGAGAGCTAATTTCCAGGGCCAACTTTATATCCTGGAACCCTCACAAGATGGCGGGCACCCCCTCCAGTGCTCTTTGTTCCTGGTGCGCCAGAAGGGCCTCCTCCACGAGGCCAACTCGGCTGCCGCGCAGTATCTGTTCCAGCAGGACAAATTCTATGATGTCACCTACGATACCGGGGATAAAAGCGTTCAGTGCGGGCGTAAGGTAAGCTAAAGAGCTAATTTCCAGGGCTAACTTTATATCCTGGAAACTTCACAAAATGGCGGGCGCCCCCCTCCAGTGCTCCTTGTTCCTGGTGCGCGAGAAGGGCCTCCTCCACGAGGCCAACTCGGCTGCCGCTCAGTATCTCTTCCAGCAGGACAAGTTCTATGACGTCAGCTACGATACCGGGGATAAGAGCGTTCAGTGCGGCCGTAAGGTGAGCTAGGGACCTAATTTCCAGGGCCAACTCGATACCCTGAAACTTCACAAGATGGAGGGCGCCCCCCTCCAGTGCACCTTGTTTTTGGTGCGCCAGAAGGGCCTCCTCCACGAGGCCAACTCGGCTGCCGCGCAGTATCTCTTCCAGCAGGACAAATTCTATGACGTCAGCTACGATACCGGGGATAAGAGCGTTCAGTGCGGACGTAAGGTAGGCTAAAGAGCTAATTTCCAGGGCCAACTTTATATCCTACAACCCCCACAAAATGGCGGGCGCCCCCTCCAGTGCTCCTTGTTCCTGGTGCGCGAGAAGGGCCTCCTCCACGAGGCCAACTCGGCTGCCGCGCAGTATCTCTTCCAGCAGGACAAGTTCTATGACGTCAGCTACGATACTGGCGATAAGAGCGTTCAGTGCGGCCGCAAGGTGAGCTAGGGGGCCAATTTCATTAATTAACTGGTCTACAGAATATCTTATCCTATTGGTGGGTACACTTCGACCCATTGGGATCTTTTGTGTAAGCTACATAAGTATTGAATTGACACCGGATTTTCGGAACTCGATTTCTAATGGATTCCTCAAGAGGGATGTTTAAGGTCTCTGCCCACTAGACCGTACCATACCATGATCGTAGCATGAACGTATCAAACAAAAAAAACTATTCTTTGCATTGAAAAGTATGAGACCGTGTTGGCCGGCGCCGGAACGTCCTAGTGGGCATAGTCTCATAGTATGGTACGGTCTAGTGGGCAGAGACCTTAACAGTTCGCCTCCCCACAAAGAGCACAGACTACAGGTAAACTCTGATTATTGGCGGGAAGTCGGTATTCCATTTAAATCACAAGATGGCAGAACCTACTACGCGCACAGGTAGATTGTACAGTCAAAGACAAAATAAGGTGGACACAAAAATGTTCAAAAATATGTCCCAGTGCACTTTAATTCTGTGTAATAAGAACGTCGTAACATATTTATGAGCGGATTCTTTCGATACTTATTTTTGCACTTGACTGTATGTAATGTAGTTGTAATTGATAGGTTCTTACTTGACGAAAAAGAAGCCCTACATACGAAAATATTGATACCTATTGTAATATAGATTTATTTGGAACTTGTTTCTGTCTATTTTTATGTTGAACTATACACATTACACGTGCTTATACGGTATAGTTCTCCATAATAAAATTGACATATCTTACGCCTGATTTAATGAAATTGCAAATTCACAGATCGACTCATTCAAACTATGGATGATGTGGAAGGCGCGCGGCGACGCCGGTTTCAACCACCTCGCCGATCACACCATGCAGATAGCTCAGTTCTGCCTCGACACTGTAGCAGTTAGACCCGGATTCAAACTCGTAGTGGACCAGCTACAATGTCCCAATGTGTGCTTCTGGTACATTCCGAGGAGGTATAGGAGGGACAAAGAGGATCACGAATTTTGGGAGAGGATGCATAAGGTATGTTACCCATTTTGTATTTTTATAAAAGTTCGACCATATTGCCGATCACACCGCGCAGATAGCTCAGTTCTGCCTCGACACTGTAGCTGCTAGACCCGGATTCAAACTCGTACTGGACCAGCTACAATGTTCCAATGTGTGCTTCTGGTACATTCCGAGGAGATATAGGAGGGACAAAGAGGATCACGAATTTTGGGAGAGGATGCATAAGGTATATAACCTATTTTGTATTTTTATAAAAGTTCGACCATGTTGCCGATAACACCATGCAGATAGCTCAGTTCTGCCTCGACACTATAGCAGCTAGACCCGGATTCAAACTCGTACTGGACCAGCTACAATGTCCCAATGTTTGCTTCTGGTACATTCCGAGGAGGTATAGGAGGGACAAAGAGGATAACGAATTTTGGGAGAGGATGCATAAGGTATATAACCTATTTTGTATTTTTATACTAGTTCGACCATGTTGTCGACCACACCATGCAGATAGCTCAGTTCTGCCTCGACACTGTAGCAGCTAGACCCGGATTCAAACTCGTAGTCGACCAGCTACAATGTCCCAATGTGTGCTTCTGGTACATTCCGAGGAGATATAGGAGGGACAAAGAGGATCACGAATTTTGGGAGAGGATGCATAAGGTATATAACCTATTTTGTATTTTTATATAAGTTAAACCATGTTGTCGACCACACCATGCAAATAGCTCAGTTCTGCCTCGACACTGTAGCAGCTAGACCCGGATTCAAACTCGTACTGGACCAGCTACAATGTCCCAATGTGTGCTTCTGGTACATTCCGAGGAGATATAGGAGGGACAAAGAGGATCACGAATTTTGGGAGAGGATGCATAAGGTATATAACCTATTTTGTATTTTTATAAAAGTTCGACCATGTTGTCGACCACACCATGCAGACAGCTCAGTTCTGCCTCGACACTGTAGCTGCTAGACCCGGATTCAAACTCGTAGTGGACCAGCTGCAATGTCCCAATGTGTGCTTCTGGTACATTCCGAGGAGATATAGGAGGGACAAAGAGGATCACGAATTTTGGGAGAGGATGCATAAGGTATCTACGTTTTTATAACGCAAGTTTGACCACCTATAGCTGACCACACCGTGCAGATAGCTCAGTTCTGCCTCGACACTGTAGCGGACCGACCGGGGTTCAAACTTGTAGTGGACCAGCTGCAATGTCCCAATGTGTGCTTCTGGTATATTCCGAGGAGGTATAGGAGAGACAAGGAGGATCACGAATTTTGGGAGAGGATGCATAAGGTATTTAACCTATTTTGTATTTTTATAAGTTCAACCATGTTGCCGATCACACCATGCAGATAGCTCAGTTCTGCGTCGACACTGTAGCAGTCCGTTCGGGGTTGAAACTCGTAGTGGACCAGCTGCAGTGTCCTAATGTGTGCTTCTAGTACATTCCGAGGAGATATAGGAGGGACAAAGAGAATCACGAATTTTGGGAGAGGATGCATAAGGTATATTGTGTATTTTTATACAAGTTCGACAATACTGCCGACCACACCATGCAGATAGCTCAGTTCTGCCTCGACACAGTAGAGGCCCGACCGGGGTTCAAGCTTGTGGTGGACCAACTGCAATGTTGCTATGTGTGCTTCTGGTACTGAGAGCAACACTGTTAACTGTAAATCGGTGGACTTCATTACAAATGGCATAAGTTCTACCGATGTATATTAACTAGCAGTGTGGGCGATGGTACATTTCGAGGTATAGGAGGGACAAGAAGGAATATATTATTTAGTTTGGGACAGGTTGCATAAGGTATCCAATATGTTTAGATTTTTATTAATTAATTAGAAAAGCTCAAAACCAATTCACTGACCACATCATGTACAGATGTAGTGCAAAATCCTTTCTCTTCGGTTTTCACGGAAACGCCCGTATTAATCTCCGTCTCAATTAGCTTCAGTGCAATATATACTGAAGTTCATTGTGACAGCAATATGAATTCGGATGTTTCCGTGAAAAACCGAAGAGAAAGGATTTTGCACTACATCTGAACCTTTCTTACTACATGCGGTTTAGGCCTACTACCGCGAACACCGAAGTTCGTAAATTTCGGGTATTTGTCTCTGTTATTCCAACGAAGGTATCATTGGAGTGATAAAATCCCCTAAATTTACGAACTTAAGTGTGCGCGTTCATCATCATCATCATCATCAGCCTATGATAGTCCACTGCTGGACGTAGGCCTCTCCTATTAACTATGCATATTGTCGCATTAGGAGGTAAATGCCCATAATCGCCACGCTGGGCAAGCGGATTGGCGATCGCAGTAATGTGTCCACTATGATGACGCTGCTGCCCATCATCAATATTTTATCAAATAATGGTAAGTGACACTTCAATCCCTTAGTCGACTCTTACGACACCCACAGGAAGAGTTGGGGTGGTGACAAATGTATTCTTACTGCCGTCACCACGCGGCCGACGTGCGCGTTAGGGCCTCACTATCGTGGAAATGACTATGTATAAGGAATAACCTATCAATTACGTATATACACATTTTAGATCACACCAAAAATCAAGGAGAGCCTGACGAAGAATTCCCTCCTAATGGTCTCCTACTCTCCCCTGCGTGAACACAAGAACTTCTTCCGACTGGCCATGACCTTCCATCCTGTTCTAGAAGAAACTCAGGTGCTGAAGATGTTGGCGGATATAGAACAAGCGGGAGAGGAGATCACGCTAGATTGTTAGTACCTATATTTAACGGTATATAAACTTTTATTCAAAAAGAGTAAGAATTATACAGTGATGAAATGAATTCATGTATAGGTAGGTATGTACATGTAAACTAACAAGAGTACGAAATTGAATGTATCTTCGTAAGAACCAATATACCTATATAGTTGTTGCAATTCAATTGTTGAATCTTTCATGAACCAATTAAAGTAGAATTTAGGAGACAAAAATGGAATAAATAAGTATTAGAATGATTGTAAACATATAATATAATAATTTACATGCTTATTATGCTTATGATTAAATAAATGATGAATGATGGTTAGGCCAATTTATTTCACTATATGTACCTAATACGTACGATTAAATAAATAATTTCCTATTCAATTGTAGTAGCCAATAGCTTTGCCAATCGCTTGCCAGTAGCGTTTTGTAGTTTTTTTTAATCTCTATCACTGTTTCTTATTAGTGCGTCAAAGACGGTAGCCTATAAATAAGGCTAGAGTTCAAGTAAATTACAAGTTTCATCACATTTTGTGACTAAAACCGTCGGTTGTTAATTGACGACCCCTCCAAGTGCTTTTGGACGCGCGCGTAGATGTTGAAAACATTGGTATTCTATCAGAAAATGTACAAAACTTAAGGTTAATACAAATGTTAATATCATAGAAACTTGGACCCCAAATTCATGTTCCCTGAAATTACAACATCTCTGACACGCCATTAAAACGACGATCGACGACGACGATGTTGTCGACGGTCCACTGCAAGTACAATCTACTTACTTGTCGACGCGCGCGTAGATGTTGAAATCATTCCACCAGAAAGAAGAATCCTCTGGAAGATTTATTCTACCAGAAAATGTACAAAACAAAAAATAAGGCTACTTCAAGTAATTTCATACAATTTTTATTATTATAAAAACTCAAACCCCAATGCCTCCTGAAATGTCACCATCTCGTCATTAAAACCTTGCGTTGTCGACGATCCACCGCAAGTACTTATCGACGCGCGCGTAGATGCCGGGGTGGTTGGGCTCCCCGCAGCGCACGCCCCACGACACTACGCCGATCACCGACCAGCGCCCGCTCGGCAGCTGGTACATCAGCGGCCCGCCGCTGTCACCCTGGGAGCGCCGATCAGACAGATCATAACCAATCTTGAAGACGATGCCTTGTGCGTTTTTACTCGAAACAGAGAGTGCCAATACTACGTAATGATGGTACCTATACTTACATAATATTATTATATGCTAATTAATATTTATTTCGCATTAGAAAGTGCATTAAATCGCCAACTAAGGAATGGCGTCAAACTGATCCACTTCTGTAGACTAAATTAATAGTTAAAACTCGATCGCATTTTTCATGGACCAATCATCATTATTATCTCAGCTCTCCCCTCTGTACCTCCACATGTACCGGTTAGATGCGACCTGTATCCAGCGTGTCTCGGCGACCTTCATAAGGTCGTCTGTCCATCTTGTGGGTGGACATCCCACGCTACGTTTGGCTAGCCGTGGTCTCCACTCGAGCACTTTTCGACCCCATCGACCATCTGCTCTGCGTGCAATGTAGCCTGCCCATTGCCACTTCAGCTTGCTAATCGGGAGGGCTATGTCAGTAACCATGGACCATGTCCTACTATATACCTACCGTTTGAGAACCGTGGTGCGTCTTCGAGATGACTGTGGCTTCGAACCCAGTATCTATCCCAGTCCGTCCTATCTATCCCATACGCGTATAGGTATGTACGCGGTACGTAGCTACCTAGTCTCAAAATTACGGTCTGTGAATTTTTAGATATTTAAGTGCTAAATACCTGGCAAGCGTCCTTCCCGCCTTCGTAGCCGCCTGCGCAGATATTCTCTTCAAAGATAGAGTCGGTGAACGACTGCACACAGTGGGAATGTTCCCAGATCGGTACCGCCACTTCCATCAGTACGTTACTATGTGGCCCGCCGTACGATTGAGTTCCCCAACCTGATGGTACAATGAGTTTAATTTAAGCAAAAAAAAAATTAACTTAGGACATTTACTGGAAGCGTAGTTCACTTCCGTGCATGTTGAATGCAAGCTGATATGGCAGGCCATAGAAGCGGAATTAAATATAGGTAGAGTGCTTCTAATGAAGATTTATTTTTCCAACTATTTTATTTTATGTATGAGTAAGGTTTAATGTTGTTAGAATTAATATTTACGGTTTCTAATTGCCTTGTTATGATGGTGTTGTAAAATTTGAATCTCACCAATAATTATAACAGTTTGATTGACAGCCGACAATCCTACTGGCGGCAGATAGGTCGGCTACACGTAAGTATTGAACACGGCAGGCCGGTGCAGCTTGAGTATGGCGATATCGTTGTGGTAGTTGATGTAGTAATTGTATAACCTTACCAATAATGACAGCAGTTTGATTGACAGCGGACAATCCTACTGGCGGCAGACAGATCGGCCACACGTAAGTATTGAAGACGGCAGGCCGGTGTAGCTTGAGTATGGCGATGGCGCTGCGTTAGTTGGTGTGGTAAATGAATAAGCTTACCAATAATGATAGCAGTTTGATTGACAGCCGATAATGCTACTGGCGGCAGACAGATCGGCCACACGTAAGTGTTGAAGACGGCAGGCCCGTGCAGCTTGAGTATGGCGATGGCGCTGCGTTAGTTAGTGTGGTAAATGGATAATCTTACCAATAATGATAGCAGTTTGATTGACAGCCGATAATGCTACCGGCGGCAGACAGATCGGCCACACGTAAGTATTGAACACGGCAGGCCGGTGCAGCTTGAGTATGGCGATATCGTTGTGGTAGTTGATGTAGTAAATGTATAATCTTGGTAATCTTACCAATAATGATAGCAGTTTGATTGACAGCCGACAATCCTACTGGCGGGAGACAGATCGGCCAAACGTAAGTGTTGAAGACGGCAGGCCGGTGCAGCTTGAGTATGGAGTTGTCGTTGTGGCAGTTGGTGTGGTAAATGTATAATCTCACCAATAATGACAGCAGTTTGATTGACAACCGACAATCCTACTGGCGGCAGACAGATCGGCCACACGTAAGTGTTGAACACGGCAGGCCGGTGCAGCTTGAGTATGGCGATGTCGTTGTGGTAGTTGATGTAGTAACTGTATAATCTCACCAATAATGATAGCAGTTTGATTGACAGCCGACAATCCTACTGGCGGGAGACAGATCGGCCACACGTAAGTGTTGAACACGGCAGGCCGGTGCAGCTTGAGTATGGCGATGGCGCTGCGTTAGTTAGTGTGGTAAATGGATAATCGTACCAATAATGATAGCAGTTTGATTGACAGCCGACAATCCAACTGGTGGGAGACAGATCGGCCACACGCAAGTGTTGAAGACGGCAGGCCGGGGCAGCTTGAGTATGGCGATATCGTTGTGGTAGTTGATGTAGTAAATGTATAATCTTACCAATAATGATAGCAGTTTGATTGACAGCCGACAATCCTACTGACGGCAGACAGATCGGCCACACGTAAGTGTTGAAGACGGCAGGCCGGTGCAGCTTGAGTATGGCGATATCGTTGTGGTAGTTGATGTAGTAAATGTATAATCTTACCAATAATGATAGCAGTTTGATTGACAGCTGACGATCCAACCGGGCGACAAACAGATCGGCCACACGCAAGTATTGAACACAGCAGGCCGGTGCAGCTTGAGTATGGTGATGGCGCTGCGATAGTTAGTGTGGTAAATGGATAATCTTTACCAATAATGATAGCAGTTTGATTGACAGCCGACAATCCTACTGGCGTGAGACAGATCGGCCACACGTAAGTGTTGAAGACGGCAGGCCGGTGCAGCTTGAGTATGGCGTTGTCGTTGTGGTAGTTGGTGTGGTAAGCGTATAATCTCACCAATAATGATAGCAGTTTGATTGACAGCCGACAATCCTACTGGGGGCAGACAGATCGGCCACTCGTAAGTGTTGAAGACGGCATGCCGGTGCAGCTTGAGTAGTTATGGCGTTGTCGTTGTGGTAGTTGGTGTGGTAAACGTATAATCTCACCAATAATGATAGCAGTTTGATTGACACCCGACAATCCTACTGGGGGCAGACAGATCGGCCACACGTAAGTGTTGAAGACGGCAGGCCGGTGTAGCTTGAGTATGGCGATGTCGTTGTGATAGTTCGTGTGGTAAATGAATAAGCTTACCAATAATGACAGCAGTTTGATTGACAACCGACAATCCAACTGGCGGCAGACAGATCGGCTACACGTCAGTGTTGAACATACTGTATATAAGCTTACCAATAATGATAGCAGTTTGATTGACAGCCAACAATCCAACTGGCGGCAGACAGATCGGCCACACGTCAGTGTTGAACATACTGTATATAAGCTTACCAATAATGATAGCAGTTTGATTGACAGCCAACAATCCAACTGGCGGCAGACAGATCGGCCACACGTCAGTGTTGAACATACTGTATATAAGCTTACCAATAATGATAGCAGTTTGATTGACAGCCAACAATCCAACTGGCGGCAGACAGATCGGCCACACGTCAGTGTTGAACATACTGTATATAAGCTTACCAATAATAATAGCAGTTTGATTGACAGCCGACAATCCTACTGGCGGGAGACAGATCGGCCACACGTAAGTGTTGAAGACGGCAGGCCGGTGCAGCTTGAGTATGGCGATGGCGCTGCGTTAGTTTGTGTGGTAAATGAATAAGCTTACCAATAATGACAGCAGTTTGATTGACAGCCGACAATCCTACTGGCGGGAGACAGATCGGCCACACGTAAGTGTTGAAGACGGCAGGCCGGTGCATCTTGAGTGTGGCGATATCTTTGTGATAGTTCGTGTGGTAAATGGATAATCTTACCAATAATGATAGCAGTTTGATTGACAGCCGACAATCCCACTGGCGGCAGACAGATCGGCCACACGTAAGTATTGAACATGGCAGGCCGGTGCAGCTTTATGGTGATGGCGCTGCGTTAGTTAGTGTGGTAAATGGATAATCTTACCAATAATGATAGCAGTTTGATTGACAGCCGACAATCCTACTGGCGGCAGACAGATCGGCCAAACGTAAGTGTTGAAGACGGCAGGCGCAGGCCGGTGCAGCTTGAGTATGGCGATGGCGCTGCGTTAGTTTGTGTGGTAAATGAATAAGCTTACCAATAATGACAGCAGTTTGATTGACAGCCGACAATCCTACTGGCGGCAGACAGATCGGCCACACGTAAGTGTTGAACACGGCAGGCCGGTGCAGCTTGAGTATGGCGATGTCGTTGTGGTAGTTGGTGTGATCGAAGTCCTCGTGCTGCCGGAGCTCCACCACGCGGAAGTTGTAGGAGCGGGAGTCGTTGTTGCGCTGGAAGTCGTATTCGCCGAGACGGACGAATAGTTCGTTGGCTTTCCATCTGGAATTTTCAACAATTAAGAATGACCAAGTGAAGAGAGGAGGTAGCCTGGCTTGCACGGAAGCAATGAGGATCCTTCATGCAGTGACTAGATAATAAACTATTAGAACACAAACTTCCAGCACGGATAAATCCATTACTTTAATATTTTATTCGGTTACCGCGAGGATTACACATGAAATAAAACTATAAAAACGGATAAACTGGCGTATAGTAACTAATTTTAACTTCATTCTGACGTTTCGAACACTTTACAGGGTTCGTGGTCTGCGGATGACTCATGCATGAACGTCGGAATGAAGTTAATAGTTATTTGTTTTACTAGGGAGCAAAGTGATTGTTTAACTCTCGTGCAAATATTGAATCCCGAGTAAGCGAAAGATTCCAGAATTTGAACCACGAGCGCAGCGAGTGGTTCATAAAATGGAATCTTGAGCGATGCGAGGGTTTTAAGGCACGAGAATTGAACAAACTTTGCTGCCGAGTGAAACACAACATTTTTCACCACACTAAAGCGAGGAAACATGCGAAATAAAACTCAAACATAACAAATTAGAAGGTATTTATTTGAAGTCCTCAACTTCCAAAAAATAAACAAGTCAACAAATAATAAAACAATAACCTCAAAATCTTGGCGTGGCTTGTAATTTTAAAAGAAAAAAAATATTCGGATGCGTTCTGAAATTTGCATAGTGAAAACACTTTCATTTTCCTATTGTTTTTATTTGTCGTATTTTAGAACTTTTAATTAAAAGCCTTTTACAACAAAATGTGGTATTTAATTTGGATTTTAGCATATTGGATATAATATTATGAAAGGTTCATGTGTATGAATCTGTTTGAAACTATTGAGTTTTCGAACGTACCTACTGTCTAGTTCAAACGTCAAAAAGCTTATTGCACTCTCAGGCCGTATAAGTTATTGCTTTAGTCTATCCAGAAGATTAAAAAAAAATACTTTAACCTCTAGAGATTAAAACACAGTTTTGCGCTCTGAAATTGAAGGACAAACAGCGTGTTTACGAGCAGTGTGGTGAAAAATTAGTTAATATACGCGAGTTTATCCGTTTTCATAGTTTTATTTCATTACTTCACATGAAATGACTTGTTTCTTCTAAAAATCTTGGCGTTTTCAATCGTCATTTTTATGGGAGGTAATGGTGACATAACACCTATTTGAATTTGTATGATCCTGAATAAACAGGTAAGTACTGGTAATGAGCGACACGTGATGTAATGAGCACTCTACATTATAGCTTGAAGCTCTTCGGAGTGATGGAGGTAACCTACATCAATTCCCGGTGGCCGCGACCGCACCATGCGGCGTGGAATATCCGGCACTGAGGCTGCATCCTGAATACTCGTAAACACACCTTCTAGTGCAGTGTGCAGCAGTAAGCACATGACGGTCGGTTATCAGCACTCCTCCGCAGTACTGCTCGAAACCCTCAGGAGTTATGGAGGCCATCCACGGCCACTCGCGAGGGTTGGCTGGTCGTGCGCCAATCATGCGGCCAGCAGATCGGGTGCTGAGGCCACATCCTATACAAATGAATAGCAAGATTTAATTCGATACAGTTGAAAATTGTACTAAAAATTTGTCAATCCGAATCCGAACGCCCTATTCATAAACCAGATCATAGATCATTATTCTAAAATGTATAATTATCTTGGGCTAGAGAGATAAAATTACTACCACTGCACATTAAACATTAGACTTCTTTTATTATTATTTCAATTAGCTGATTGCCTACGCTGCTACTTAACTTAATTAACTTGAAGCTAAGAAGTCGTACCGGGAGTAGGGACTTTATAAATTGTATACTCGTATGTATAAACAGCACAGCAAAAATAAAACAACATTTTAGGGATATATGTAATTATAAATTTATTTGCGATAGGAATTAAAGCAAACACATTATATTTGCGATATCATAATTCGGAGAAAGACGTAATACAAAATCTACGGACCTCGATTTTCCGCCCTCGTGATCTTAAGTATGGCGTCATTGCCTTCCTCCAACGGAGCTGACGCAGGCAGGTCGCCGGCCAAGCCTTCCACTTGGTCCTGGTTCAGGGAGTCTGGGCAGCATACTCCGATGGACCTGAAATGGGACAGTTTAAATAGTTGAACGGATGAATTGCAATGTGCATGAGTATAGTCAGATAATAATTTTGCTAATAGCACCTTTATCGGGGTAGTTCAGTACGATTATTGACGAACTACATTTTTGACGAACTGTAATAAAAGGTAAAGTCATTTTCAGTTATCTTTTAGCAATGTCTACTTGCTTTTATAAAACATCCAATAAATTAGTGAAGGTAATTAAATCTCAATAACGCAGTAAAAAAGAACATGAATGGGCATTTTCACTTTTAGGGATACTCAATTAGCGTGAGATTAAAAAACTTTAATCGCAGTCAGGTTCGTAACGAAAATTAAGTACGAATCGTACTTAATTAATACGATATCTTTAAGAATTTAAACTTTATCGGTTTTTTATACTATAATATCACTTACAGTCTATAAAATTAACACCAAAACCTAGTTTTCATTGAAATTTAGTGCTTAATTGTAGTTACAAACCTCACCGAAATTAAAGTTTTTTAGTCTCACGCTAATTAATTGGATGCCCCTGAAAGTGAAAAAGCTCGAATACACCCCTAATTACTCTAGTTGCCGATACGCGTGAAGATTGTTGTCGAATCGGTTAGTAAAGACATGTTAGTTAAGTAGGTAGCGAACTGCTGAAAGGTACACAAGAGGTTAAACCTATATCCATGTAGTAATAAGTAGCGTGTAGTCCAGCCCAGCAAATGCTCTGGATGTTTGGACTTGAACGTGCTTCGTTGAGATGAAAGCTACTATCGAGCTATCAAATTAAAAGGCAACATAAAATAATAATAAACCATTACTTACTCGTTTTAGCAACCTTAAAATATTTAATCGAGTAGGTAAGTAATTTAAATAGGTACTAAAATATGTAGTATAGGTACCTATTCAATTGTTTGTTTCATTCATAACGATAAGCTTAGATAGACCTAGTTTAAAAACGCATTATCGCCTAAACACCGGAAAAGGGCAATACTCTCGTCTCACGTTTACGCCTCATTGGGGTCAAATATCTATTAGCACGAAGGGGTCTAACCAAGGTGCCGGTTAAGACGTTGGCCACGATGTTTTGACTTTGATTTACGTGTAACCGTTAGTAAGGTTGACCTAAATATGATTAGTTTAACCTTAGTCTTGTGAAACTGAAGAAATTACCAGCACGTTTCGAAGATATTTCATTTAAGTACTAAACCTATTGTGATGTTTGCAATATTTTTCGAAAAGTTTTTCTCATGTTGCTGTTTGTGAGTTTTGTACGTGCACGTGCTGCACACTCATTTGGTATGGCCCGGCCTTTAAACTCCTCCATGATTCCGTGGTGCAGATGTCAACAGTGCCCGGACTTGCCGGCCGGTATCGTGCAAGCTTCGTACCTACACCACAGCAGACTAGCGAGTATTTTATGAAACGTCATTTGATTGGAACTACTCACGTTCGTTTGATGATGCAGAGGTAATCCATGAACAGGGTGAAGTCCCGCTTGAACTCCTCCATGACGCAGTTGTGCAGATGCCGGCAATGCATTCTCTTGCCGGCCGGCCGGTATCGTGCAAGCATCGTACACCATTATCATCACTTGATTGGTACTACTCACGTCCGTTTCATGATACAGAGGTAATCCATAAACAGCAGTGCTCACTCTTGCCGGCCGGTATCGTGCAAGCTTCGTACACCATTATCATCACTTGATTGGTACTACTCACGTCCGTTTGATGATGCAGAGGTAATCCATGAACAGGGTGAAGTCCCGCTTGAACTCCTCCATGACGCAGTTGTGCAGATGCCGGCAATGCATTCTCTTGCCGGCCGGCCGGTATCGTGCAAGCATCGTACACCATTATCATCACTTGATTGGTACTACTCACGTCCGTTTCATGATACAGAGGTAATCCATAAACAGCAGTGCTCCCTCTTGCCGGCCGGTATCGTGCAAGCTTCGTACACCATTATCATCACTTGATTGGTACTACTCACGTCCGTTTGATGATGCAGAGGTAATCCATGAACAGGGTGAAGTCCCGCTTGAACTCCTCCATGACGCAGTGGTGCAAATGTCAGCAGTGCTCACTCTTGCCGGCCGGTATCGTGCAAGCTTCGTACACCATTATTATCACTTGATTGGTACTATTCACGTCCGTTTGATGATGCATAGGTAATCCATGAACAGGATGAAGTCCCGCTTGAACTCTTCCATGACGCAATGGTGCAGATGTCAGCAGTGCTCACTCTTGCCGGTCGGTACAGTGCAAGCTTCATACACCACAAGAGACTAGCGAGTATTTTATGAAACGTCACTTGATTGGTACTACTCACGTCCGTTTGATGATGCAGAGGTAATCCATAAACAGGGTGAAGTCCCGCTTGAACTCCTCCATGACGCAGTGGTGCAGATGTCGGCAGTGCTCACTCTTGCCGGCCGGTATCGTGCAAGCTTCGTACACCATTATCATCACTTGATTGGTACTACTCACGTCCGTTTGATGATGCAGAGGTAATCCATGAACAGGGTGAAGTCCCGCTTGAACTCCTCCATGACGCAATGGTGCAAATGTCAGCAGTGCTCACTCTTGCCGGCCGGTATCGTGCAAGCTTCGTACACCATTATTATCACTTGATTGGTACTACTCACGTCCGTTTGATGATGCAGAGGTAATCCATGAACAGGGTGAAGTCCCGCTTGAACTCCTCCATGACGCAGTGGTGCAGATGCCGGCAATGCCCGCTTTTGCCGCCAGGCATCGTGCAGGCTTGGTACGGCACATTGGGCTATAAAATGAACCGAAGTAAGTATTACAAGTTATAATCGAGCATCGTCAATCCTAATGTGTATTTCTAATAGATATTATATTCAGCTAATCATATCCATTCATATACATTATATACATCTTATCCAATAGATATTATGTTATGTCCCTACCCTGGCTTTACCATTAGCCTGTTGGTAGGAACGAGCGTAAATGAAAAAAATGTAGGCGCAAAGTTTTGGCTTCCCATAAAAACTTTGAAATTGCCGCCTTTTTTTTCTGACAAGCTGGTTGGCCAGAGTATAAGTACCCAGTCCATAATCATTTTACGACTTATTTTCTAAGAAACGTTCGAAATATAGGTGGGTATCTACGCTAAGTATATTTCTTTCTAAATTAACTTTAGTTCTGCGGGATCCTAAAGCTCATAGTGACAAATTCAATTTTAATTAATTATTGTTGGAATTGTAGTACCTAAATGGTGGTTGGGTTAGTCGTTTAGTACAGTCAGCATCAGAAGTCACTATACACTCGAGGTGTCCAAAGAGAGGTTAACATTTAAACTTTCAAAAAGTTGTTGACTGTCATAATAGTACTTACTTGTGAGCGCTTAACAACTCACAAATATCTTAACAGTCGATTTTCATTAATTTCTTAACATACAACAAATCATTGATACCTCAGCTGTTAAAAAACCACTGGTACCTAAGCAGTCAATAAGGCAAATATATCTGAACAAGAAGGAAAAATAGACGTTGTATGGTACAAATATGGTTGAATATTGATTGAAAAATAGCTATACTTATTTTAAGTAACTGTTTTGACAATCATCGAAAGCAGTGCAGTCTTGTCATCAGATAATCTATCTCACATTTTTCTCTTCAATCATTTGACAGGTGCTTCTTAGTCAACTTTAGAATAAATTATTTACTTTTCTCTTTTTACAAGCTTTTAGAATTTAGTTTCAACTTAGTTTTCAGTTCCGTTGTCTATAGTGATGTGCCGTCGGGTAATTTCACACTTTCCGTAATTCTCATTGGAGAACTTTACCGTAAATTACCGAGAATTACGGTAACTTTCTCCCATAGTATTTTTTTTCTATGCAATTTGCATATGAATATTTTGTCTGCATCGTATTTTATATTACTTTATGTGGTACATTTAAGTATCATAATGCTATTTTACTAATGATAGGGTTTTATAGGTGATTTTGACGATCAAGCAGGTAAAATAGGTACTCGTATAAACCCCTTACTTGACCCGTAAGCGGTAAGCGGCTTTACCAAAGGTTTTCTTATCGGTAGCTGAGTATTCAATTACCTAGGATTTAAAATAGGCAATTGTGATTATGAGCCTGTGATACCCTTTTCTAAGAATTATCAGGGAATAGGGTGTAAATTTTATTCAATTATAATGCTGAATTCAGTCAGTTCATATTGAAGCGACGTGCTGTCAACACAACTGTTAGTGATATTTCAACAATGAGGCCAAGAGTAAAGTGCTAGAGTATTTTTATTTAGGCAAAGTACTGAAAATGATCCTGTTTCTGTTCAGGATCAGAAGCCGAAGAAATGCCGCAAATTAAGAATTAAAATTCCCATAAAAATTTATGAAAATAAAAAAAATCGTTTCTATTCCTATCCAATAATCCTATCCTAGTACCAATAATTTTAAAGAGACAACTTACTGCAAAAAAAATTAAAGAAAACTGTTTTCCTATATTTACTATGGGAAAAAAGTGAAATTTAATTTTGATTGATATTACTGTTTATTCATGTTGCTAATAATGTTTTCATACAGTTTTGACTTGATGACTTCCAGCCTCCCGAACAAGCTGGATTCCGAAAAGGCTATAGTACCATAGACCACATACATACGCTGCGGCAAATTATACAGAAGACCGAGGAGTATAACTTGCCATTATGCTTAGCGTTTGTGGACTATGAGAAAGCTTTCGATTCGGTAGAAATATGGGCAGTGCTTGAGTCTCTTTAGCGATGCCACATTGACTATTGGTACATCGAAGTGTTGAAGTGTTTGAATAGCAACGCCACAATGTTGGTCCGAGTACAGGAGCAGACTACGAAGACAATTCCGTTGCAAAGAGGCGTAAGGCAGGGCGATGTTATATCTCCGAAACTGTTTACTGCCGCAATGTAAGATGCCTTTAAGCTCCTGGAATGGTAAGGACTTGGCATCAATGTGAACGGCGAAAACATCACTCACATTCGAAGTTGTTGACTCTTACATCTACCTAGGACAAGTAGTCCAATTAGGTAGGCCCAACTTCCAGAAAGAGGTCAACCGCCGAATCCAACTCGGTTGGGCAGCGTTCAGGAAACTACGCGATGTCTTTTCGTCCGACATACCTCAGTGCCTTAAGACGAAAGTCTACAATCAATGTGTGTTACCAGTTATGACTTACGGCGCCGAAACGTGGTCCTTCACCATCGGCCTCATCTCTAAACTCAAAGTCGCTATGGAGAGGGCTATGCTCGGAGTTTCTCTGCATGATCGAATCAGAAATGAGGAGATCTGTAGGTGAACTAAAGTTACTGACTGACATAGCCCTCCGAATTAGCAAGCTGAAGTGGCAATGGGCAGGCCACATTGCACGCAGAGCGAAAAGTGCTCGAGTGGAGACCACGGCTAGGCAAACGCAGCGTAGGACGTCCACCCACAAGATGGACAGACGACTTTACCGTATGCAGGTCGCATCTAACCGGTACATGTGGAGGTCCAGAGGGGAGGCTTATGTTCAGCAGTGGACGTCTTATGGCCAAGATGATGATGATGATACAGTTTTATTGTCATTTAGCATGGGAGGAAAAAATTGCGTGACAGACATTATAATTAAAGTTTCCCTTATTTTCCATAGTAAATGTATAAAAACCATTTAATTATAACGTTTTTTTATTGTCCTTGTTATTTTTTTATGTAACTAATTATTTAAGAAACTCGCAAGATATAATTTCACGGTAAGTATTCTGTTTCTTAATGATTTCGTGGAATTTAATTATTTTATTCATACGAAAAACGCTGTTTTTAATTTTATTTTATGTATACATATACCGCAAGCATTATTATGAACCATTAATGCCCATTTTATCAAAATGTTTAATTTATATAACAAAAAAATACCATTTTGCGTTGTAAAAATTCTCTGGAGAAAATTCGCGGAGAACGTTCTCCGTAATTTACGCCGGTAATTTACCGTAATTTTGGTAATAAACTAGTTCCACTAGTCACATGTTTATGTAATTTTCAGGTCAGATTATTATTACTAAATTAAGTACTATTCTGGAAAAAAAATATGAAAAAAGTAATAACTTAAAACACTTTCTCCATAATTACCCGCCCGGAGAACTTTACCGAGAAAGTTACCCGATAGTTCTCTTTGTTCTCGTAATTTACGGTAACGGCACATCACTAGTTGTCTATGATCGAATCTTGCAAGTTAAATTTGAACCATTTCCCGATTTTAGATTGAGCTGCTTAAATTTGATGACAATGCAATATTATTATGACAAAGAGCTGATCTGATGGTGGAACTGGAAGGTAGCCATAGGAACTTAGTGACGAAACAACCAACCCCCATTGTGTTTGGGTTTCTTAGAATCGTCTCGATATGTGTAAGTTGGTCGTGGGAAGTAAAGCACAGTCAGCGACAATACTTTGTCTTCTTCTTCCAGCTTTTTCGTTACCCCGGCTTCTGCCACGGCCAGAGAGCCTAGGGCCCGCTTTGACAACTAGTCCCAAGATTTGGCGTAGTTGCTAGATTTTTACGAAAGCGACTGCCATTCGACCTTCCAACCCAGAGGGTATACTAAGCCTTATTGGGATTAGTCCGGTTTCCTCACGATGTTCTCCTTCACCGAAAAGCAACTGGTAAATAATGTCAAATGATATTTCGTACATAGGTACGGTACATAAGTTCTGAAAACTCATTGGTACGAGCCGACAGGATTTGAGCCCACGACCTTCGAAATGAAAGCCTTACCGGTGGGCCACCAACGCTCCTCCAGCGAAAAAAGCTTGTATGAAACATTAAATTTTTGAAAATAAAATGTTTTATGTTTGTTATCTGTTTCATTTTATTTTTCTCAAACTTGCAATGAAATATTGACGTTACCTACTGACGTCATATTGATAATTATTAGGTCCGGAATGAATGCACTCCTGCAACCTTCATTTATTACCTAACAATATGTTATTACAAATATAAGTCATATTTCAATATTCTAAAGAAATGTATCCATTTTGAATAGTTTGCCATAACCTGAGATAGATGTATGCAGTGACAAGTCTGCACTGCTTTCGTGAGTTGTCAGTCAGTCAGACGTCAAAGCAATCCTTGTCACATATGAATCAAATATTCTTTTCAACACACTTGCTCGTAACGTAGGTATTATTGAACCGCTATTAGGCTCATAATCCAAGATATTAAACACGCGTGCTTTTTCATTACGTTATTGTTCTAGTGCGGTAATATTATAACCCGACCAAGTATGTTTGCAAACATTTGCAAGTATTATGTCATGTAGATGAAGCATTCGAATTTAGCCAGGTTATGTTTATTTTTTAAATTGACCAAGGAGTTGACATGTGGCAGAAATAGCGGAATCCAGAATATTACTTCAAAATACTATAAGTTTCGTAAACAAATAAATAAAATATTTAAATTTTATATCCAAATTATCAAGTAATTAATTATTTTAAATGTAAAGTTATCGTATTTTTATTTTATGATAATCTTAATGATTCGCAGTTTTTTTTATATTGGCTGTTTGTCGACAGGATTGCTGCCTTACAAATTTGCTCGCGTTTAAAAATTCCTTAGGTATGCGCGCGCCGTTTTAAAGTTACCGTTGTATTTGTTATTCGGATTGGAGTGAATTTCAAATGGTTGTTGCATTTATTTTGTTGTGTTTACTGTTATTACTTTTATGTGAATTGTGAATTTCAAGTAATGAACAAGAATAAAATAAAAAGGTTAAACGTAACTTTGGGATAGTACTTAAGTAAGTAGTAATTAGCTAGCAACAAAGGTTAGTAAAAGTGTTACTAAAAGTCTGTTATTCCTCGCAAGTGTGTTGAAAAACGTCGTATGAAACTCGTGTGCATTGATCATTATACTCTCTGCTATCTTATGCGCGCTCGCTTGCAGCTCGCACGCACAATACCGCCTCGTGTATAATGATCAACTTAGCACACTTGTATCATAATGTACTATTATAAGTTATAACCAGAGGGCCTATTATGAACCACGAACGATGTTTTGCCTCTCTCTTTCGCACTTGCAATGTCGAACGTAAGTGTGACGAAGAGGCAAAACTTCGTGCGTAGTTCGCAATAAGCCCTCAGGGCCGCTACCGCGAAATCCGAAATCATCAAATCGAAAGAACTTGTCATGGTCACTCTTATTATACCCTAATTGAAGTGACAGAGAAAGTTCCTTTGCAGCTGTTCAGCGGTAGGTGCCGAAGCTAGCTAGGAAAATACGTTTGCCATTTGGATTGCAAAAACTGCATTCAACGAACTAATTAATTACAGAATTAGTACATTGTGTACTTTGGGCGGTAAACAAGAAATTGCGAACGAGTGTGAATTCAAGCCCGAGCCGAAGGTGAGGGCTTAATAGGCATGATGACTGGCAAGTCAAATCAGCATCTTTTTTCGAATTGTCAAAACGATCCCCACTATGGAATAGTATGGAATTTTATATGAAATACTCAAAAGTGACGTCACGTTTGAGTACTGCCAAATGACCTACTCTTTTAAGTTCTTTTCAATTTATTAAATAGAAATTCTGTACAAAAATTACTGCAATCTACATCTTAGTAATAATTTCTTTGTGTATTATGTCGTGTATAATGTTTAATAATTTATTTTAACTACAGTCATCATCCCTATTCTAACACGAGTTCGTAATTCTTGTACCGCCCGTGGCACACACAATGTTTTTCATCACACCTGTGATGCTAAAAAGTAAATAAAACAATATATTTTCACAAAACTACTCTAAAATGGTCTAAATCAGGGATGACTTAATTTCATCATTTTCATAAAAGAAATCTCGGCGCGGCTGCGGCGTGCGCCGGACCCCGCTAGTGCGACGTAATGTTGTATGAAAATCCTTAACGGCATACTATGACGTAATGACGCACCTACGGCCCGCATCACCGCAGCGTATTGGCGCACTTACGGAACAGGTGTGATGAAAAAAAAATTACAGTAGTGAAAGTTATTCACATAAAATGTTGGTGCTTAGTTACCATTGAAATAACAACTGCTAAGCAACGGGTGGCACCTTGGCTGCTGACGTATGTGATTGGCAGTGCGTGTAGATATTAATGACAACTGCTTAAATTTGAGTGCTTAGTTACCACTGACTTTGTAACCGTTATTGACATTGTGATTAAATAACCGTGTACGTGTTAAAGAAAAACTGGAATGTTAAGATATATGTGACGAACTGAAAGCGTATGTGAAAATGATAACTTAGATGTTCATATTTTTCTGACGATTTAAGTGTACATGACTTCTTGGACACCTTGCCCGCTCAGGTATATCTGCTGCTGACTGTACCTAAGTACATCGCAATCAGCCGGCATTTGGCGTACTAGATTTTTATTTTCATGTGCCTGTCATTAGAATACCTAAGTAGATTTGACACAGTAACTTAATCTAAGGTATGAAATCGAATTGGAGATCAAAAATGTACACAAATGGGATACCACCACAAAAAAATGATCACGAGAGGGGGGTAATCTAAAATCATTCAAATACTTATAAAAAATGCGTATTTACCGTCACTGACGGTACGCAGAATTTATTAATATTTTTCAAATTTTTAATACAAAACATTAAGCGAAATATATAATTTTTTTAATGATATATTTCGCTACTTTTAATAAAATGTAAGGTGTTTAATTTATACTACTGGCAATGATAAGAAATCTTGAACATTTGGTTCGCAGTTATAACAATAACTAGTTTATTCGTAATTTAATACGGTAACTACACTAAGAACCATTTAAGAGGGTTTGCATTTATAACTATGTACTTCAAAAATCAAAACAAGAGGGTGCACCAAATGACTGTTTTATGAATTCATAAAAACTCCTAAAAATTACCATTACAAAGTACATTAATACAGATTTTAGTATTTTTACCTACAAATCAATCATTTTCATATTTTGATCGAAATGGATTCGATCGTAATTCGTAACTAAGATGAAGACTGGAATTCGTTCCCCGACTGTCCTAAAGATTAAAGTAAGTAAGTAAGACATTCGTTTTCAAACATTGATTATGTTGATTATTTACATCATTCTAGCAAATTTTCTAGGTTTTATTTTTGTAATCAGGAACCGTGGACACTCAGACGTATGTTTTTTATTGTCATATCCATCAATATGTTAACGATTGTGATACTTTGTGTATCGGACATACTTTGACTTTCGCGTATCTACATCTACACATAAAACATTGTCTTAGGTTTAGTACCTGTAAGGATAGTTGTAAGTAGATAAATAAAATAAAATAAAAAACCAATATCAAAATGCGACGTTCATTTACAAAGGTGTTAAAAACTACATTCGATATAAAACGTTTTATACCCCTGGAATGTAATTTTAACATTGATTTTGTAATGTCATGTCATTGTCATAGATTGTTTACATTTTTGATCTCGAATTCCATTTCAGAGCTTAGTAACTGGAGTTCGAGGCCAAAGAATCTACGAAAATATTGCCACAACAATGAAATGTTCTTACAATAGTAAATCCTTATTTTCTAAAAACAGACGTTGAGATATGTTATTTATTGGTAATTTTAATTCTTTAATTTATAGAAACTATATTATTTACTTATTTTCACATAAATATAAGATATTTTAATAAAAACTTAACTATCCGCAATTATAAGTAACAAAGTTGGTATTGCGCTGGTATCACCTCAGGTGTTAATAACATTTGGTACAGCAATTTGACTACACATAAATTAAAAGGTAGGTACGGTTGAATTACTAAGCAGTATAAGTACTATGCTATACTATTACTAAGCAGTTTTAACCCGTAATAGGGCAGGGGTGCCTTATTACGGGTTAAAATTATGGAAAAGAAATTTGGAAATGTAAAATGAAAGCATTTTTTGTATTTTTTTTTTATTTGTCTTCTTCATCACTTATCCTCCTGAGTCCTGGGAAAAAATCGAGTACACTCCCATCGAGACCACGGCTAGGCAAACGCAGCGTAGGACGTCCACCCACAAGATGGACAGACGACCTTATGAAGGTCGCCGGGACACGCTGGATACAGGTCGCATCTAACCGGTACATGTGGAGGTCCAGAGGGGAGGCCTATGTTCAACAGTGGACGTCTTATGGCTGAGATGATGATGATGATGATGATGACACTCCCATAAAAGCCGAGAGGCGTTTATGACGCCCAAATAATTTGTGAAAGAAATGCTTAAAATATACCTCTTAGAGTATATAACCAACATTGTTCCAACAAAAATGTGACAAACTCATTTTAAACCTTAAAATAAGCGACAGTAAGTTCAGGACTTGACACTGATGGTGTTATAAAGGACTCTCGGCTTAAATTATGGGATGGGAGTGTACTCGATTTTTATCCAGGACTCAGGAGGATAAGTGATGAAGAAGACAAACAAAAATAAAATACAAAAAATGCTTTCATTTTACATTTCCAAATTTCTTTCCCATAATTTTAACCCGTAATTATAATAAGGCACCCCTGCCTTATTACGGGTTAAAACTGCTTAGTGATAATATAGTATAGTATAGTACTTATACTGCTTAGTAATTTAACCATACCTACTGTCTTAACAAATATGGCACGCTGTCGTATGTGTTCACTGGTAATTCAACTTATTTTTAAAATAGGCTTTGAAACGTTGGCTCTTATCATTTTAAGTTCTTAACAAGAAAATTTTGTCATATCAATGTTAGTTAAGAGAAAAGAAAAGTTTTTAGGTATTTACGTGTTTTTAAGAAAATCCTAGTTGTGACAGCCATATTAAACAAAAAGGCGTACAAACAAACATTACACAGGTATATAATGTTTTTATTAGGAATTATTTTAAATAAATAAATTAAATAACAAAAAGGTTGTGGAAACCTGAAAACTTTATTTGATAATGACATAAGAGACTTTGACGGATTTGACAATAACGCATCTGTCGTAGTTTCGTTGGCCTCGAACTCCAATTACTAGATTAGTTTGTACAGGGAGTAGTATTGTATTAGGTTTAAGTCTATGAAATGACGATTCGACAAAGGATGATGTTTATTCTGTCTGTTTGGTCTTTTGTTTGATTTTCGAGAAATAATAAAATACAATTATACAACATAATTAAAAATAAAATACCTGATTAGTATTGAGTTCCACGAAGCGTTTGTGCCTGCCGTTGCCGATGTGCATGCCGCCGGCGGCTAGCACGTCTTCCCACGCCTCGCCCTCGAAGAACGCTGCAAAAAGAAGCACAATCGGTCTGCGACTTCTACCATCGGGAACACAACGGTCTGACCATTTCGTGCGCTTTAAACTTACTCCAACAAAGGTCAAATATAGTCACAAATGGTGGTGGTGGACGCGTTTGTAGATTACTTGCTGAACTTCTAAGAATTCAGTTTTCCACACAAAGCTCTCTATATTCACTCACATTATTCACTAAGGTGTGGGAAAATAAAACAGCGGGGCAACTGAAATACTACCTAAGACTATGTCTACATCTATTTACTTTCCCATAACCAAACTTGACGTGAAATGAGAACAAAAAATCGTTGAATACGAATATGAGTGTGGTCACTGGTCGCAAAAAATCCGAATACACAATAATCGGCTGTAAATGTCAATACCTACAGATTTATCGGATCGCATTAGGTACATCGGTGTTAAAAAAATTGTTCTGGAAAGTTGGCCAATTTTAATACCACACTGAATATGTTATAAAATGGCTAACTACTTACTGTTACACTTTTATTAGATGCTATAAGTATATATACATATAATGTATGTAAATATTGGTAGCTCGTAGGTATAACCTGTTGATTGTGTATTCACGAAGTACATTACTAAATGCGTGTTTTGGGTTTTAATTTGACTTCCTCCTAAAGAATAGAATGAGCAATTTGTAAAACGTAGTTATCGTTTAACCACTTACCTATTGTGTTTGGGTTACAGCGCATTTAGAGAATTTAAATTAAGTCCCTGGACAAAAACTCATTGAAATCAAATATTATCATGCAAGTACCTGTAGCAAAAAGTTTAACGTATTTTTATATTTAGTAAAAACGTACATCTCTAGAAAAGCTTAATTATTATATAGCAGGTACCTATTGAACATCCTGATTGCTTTGAATTGAGGGAAAATATTTTTAAATAAACAGTCAATATTTTTAGGTACCAGATTATAATGGGATGGACCTCCCATTATAATCTGGTATTCGCACATATATTTTTTGCCGACTTTTTCTAGTACTCTTACTTAGGTAGGTACAGTCAAGTGCAAAAATAAGTATCGAAAGAATCTGTTCATAAATATGTTACGACGTTCTTATTACACAGAATTAGAGTGCACTGGGACATAT
The DNA here is from genome assembly GCA_025490895.1 of Thaumatotibia leucotreta. NCBI lineage: Eukaryota > Metazoa > Arthropoda > Insecta > Lepidoptera > Tortricidae > Thaumatotibia > Thaumatotibia leucotreta. Next base: position 351 of record JALPQI010002872.1, on the reverse strand, counting down.
TTTTGAACGTTTTTGTATACCCCTTATTTTGTCTTCGACTGTATGTACTTGCTTTGCTAGACTAGGTTGTCACAAAAATTGTGGTATAGTTTTTCTTATAAGAATGCAATACTGGATTGATCCTAAAAAATACCACTAGTTTTGATCCACCCCTAAGTAAATAGTTAAATACTTAATCCAATTTTGAAACATCTACTAAACAAATTGGGAATGTCTAATTAAATTGAATATTCCATTTAATTAAACATTCCCAATAATGTCGCTTAGTTAACACAAGCCAGGTTGCATTTGTGTAAGTTTGTCCCATGGTATTCATTTATTTTTACATAATGAGATAGGAAACCAAAATGA
>JALPQI010002871.1:0-89547 GCA_025490895.1 Thaumatotibia leucotreta | reverse complement strand
AAATGTAAATTAAATTATAACAATATTAAAATTGAAAAAAAATAATTCCATTTAATTATTAATTAAAAAATGAATTTTGATGGAATTTAATGCTCAAATACTAGTAGGCAGTGCCACACAAAACTTTTTTGTTTATTGCTTTACTACGATTGTAGTAAAAGGCCTACACCGCTCAATTAATTGACAATATACAGAGTGTTTTTTTTTAAGTGGGACAGTATGGGGAAATCGGAAACTATAAAAGATACAAGGAAGCTGTCTTATGAGACATTAGGTATTTTTTTGAGATAACAATTTTGGCATTTTCAAATTTTTGGTCAAGTGCGAGTTGTACCTAAAAATAAATAAAATTGATAAAAAACATTTTTGTTGCAGATCGACGTGATTTCGTGCGTAGACAATTTTATTGTATTGGATAAAAAAAATCTGAACAGCAGAAGTTAGTCAAATTTAAGAAATGTGTGATATATTAAAATGTTACGTATTAAAGAACGACATAAAATAAAAGCAAACAATACAAGGACTTAACTTAAAACCTACACTACCTATAAATAAAACATTTGGCCTAAATCGCCGTCAGTGGGAAAGGTACCCAGAAGGCTGGCCGCATTCCCCCGTTGTATAGCGATGCTTAGACGCTGTGCAAGATACTGGCCAGCCCTCTGGTCGCCTGAGCTCTCTATTAGGCGAGCCGCTAAATCTTTAAAAAGTCTATGTCCACTTGGCCCCCATGGCCCCAAGGTCTCCACGCCAAACGCCGCAAACACGTAGCTGGTTCCTAAAGCAGCATATTTGCGGCGCTTGAGACTTTCGGCTAATGATGCCGCGGCGCCAGCAACAACGCCGGTGGCCGAAACATGGGACGGTGCCAGAGTGTCAACTCAGGTGGCGTCCCAAACTAGCGGCTGACCCATGCTCCAGGGCACCAGCGTCATTCCGTCAGGCCTCTTGCCGTCGTCCCTGGCCAGACCGTTGGGCTCTAGGACGGCCGGTATTTTCGTGCTAACAAGGGCGCGATGGATAACATCATTGATGCTGGCGTGTCGGGGGATTCTTCCAGCGCTTCGGACACATGAAAGGCCATGGTGGCCAAGTGTGTCCACCATTGTGCCGCACTGACAGCGATGTGGTTGGTTTGTAGATGCCCCTAAACGTAAGCTAGCTGCCAGGCGAAATGTGGTATTGTCAAGGAGAGTACCAATATTTGATGAGGGCAGGGCATGTAGCCACAGACCCGACTCCCATTCCGCAGTCGCAAGGAGACGAGCTCGGTCTGTCGAACTAGTTGACGTGTTTAAAAGGTTATCCCGTACTAGTCGACAGAGTGGCTCGTCCCACTGTCTCTGCGAACAAAGATTGGCAGGCGGGTTTGTGTTGGGACAGGTTATAGACCAAACATTCTTGGCCTCGGAGCAGTGTGCGGCTTCTACGGATCCAATGGAAGGTTCTAGTATTTTATTTATAAGGCTTTGAGCACCATGCACCGAGGACAAGAACGCAGGTAAGGCAACAGAAGAAATTTGGCGGATACCCATGCCACCCAATCTAATGGGAAGGCTAGCCTGGGTCCATGATGTATGGTCAAAGTGGATACTGAATATGGATGTGATTGTTTCTTCTATTATAAAATCAAATTTTGATACTAAAGTGGGATATTTCCAAAGATGAGTTGCGCGGAGTATGTATGTAAGTTTTGGGACGAAAAGACAGTACTTTATAGACAGTATTGTATAGGCTGAATGAATGTTAATTTTGGCCAAACGGTGTGTAAAACGGGACAACCAAGGAGGTGAAGCGAATCTTTATTTATGATTTTGATACCCGGAGCTTGTTGTCTAAAAAGGTCGATTGTGTTGTTCTTGTCTGGACAAGAGTAGGCAATAAAAAGTTCGCATTTAAAAAGTTAAGTGAAAGACCAATAGATGTGATGTCTGTGATTATTTTTTTCAAATCTTCGAGAACAGAGAATGCTTCACCACCAATAGTCCCGTCATCTTAATACCATACGTTTAATTTTGAATTTAGTTCCTTAATGATGGGATGTATAACGAGGCTGAAAATTGCTGGGCCGAGGGGGTCACCTTGTTGGCAACCTACAGATGAAGCCAGAACGCTGGTTTTATACAATAATTTGGAGGGAGAACTATAGCACTGCCAAAGAAATTTATATACGAGGGGAATTTTATCTTTTATTTGGGCCAACAAGGCGCCCCTGTCTGCAGAATTGAATGCGTTGCAAACATCCACCTTAAGCAGAACTTCGCCTGCATTTTGTTCAAGGAATGTTCTTACGGCATAGACGGCGGCTTCGCATCCGCTTTTGGAGCCAAACCCTAGCTGGGCAGGTTGAAGTTCTGGTGTAAGCTCCGAAAGGATGGCGCGGCAGGCGATCTTGGCGACTAGGCGTCGAAAAGTGGTGCCAACCGCTATGGGTCGGATGCCGCCATCTTTTTTCGTCAGAGCACAAAGATTGGCTCCATATAAGATGTCCTTAATTCCGTCAGAGACCTGACCGGCCAGCATGATGTTCACCAAGGCCGTCAGATCGAGTGTTTCCCCCGTTTCTCCGCTGCATAGGAGGTCTTTCAGGTGCTGAGGTGTCAGACCATCCAGACCTCCAGCAGAGCCATTGGGAAAAGACATTACGGCTCCAAGGACATCCTGTGTGGTAGCGATGAGGTACGGATCATCAGGTAGTGGGGGATCAGGTAGGCGAAGGTCTGTAGCTGGAGGTGGATGCTTGCTGTGTAGGGCTGTGAGAGTCTCAGGGTTACATGGAGAAAATAGCAAACGGGCTGTACCTTTTATATCACCGTCGGAAATTTTGGTCTCTACAATTTCAAATAAATTGTTGTTTGTTTTAAAATTGTGGGAAGAAGGTTGAATTAAAACATCCCTAAAACAGTTGTCTTTTACTTTTTTGTCAGAGATTTGGAATTTTTATCAGAATTTATGTGTAAAACTTTAAAAGCGAATAAAAGTAGGTTTTGCCAATTAGGTATAGAGTTATCTTAAATGATTGTTTTGATTGTCTGGCTCAGGGATTTGGATACCGATACTCTGGCACCGCGAGGTATCCGTTTTAATATCGGACGCGAATGTTTCAAATTACTTAAAACTTCATGAAAAGGTATGACTTGTCCGGTGTGGTCTGGCATAGATGAAGATGCTGGTATAATTGGCTGGGACAGTGCGGTACTTGTTGAAGGTTGAGTGTCGCATCTTCGGTGTATTTTTGTTAGATGTATGTTAAGACCCCTGGAGCCTTTGAAATATTTTGGATTTGGGCATTCTGGGCAGCGGATAAGATTTCCTGGCGATGCAGTATCTCCTGTAGGACAGGATAGGCTTCCGAGGGGCATCTACAAAGCACCAAGAGAAAAAAAAACTTCAAATTAACTAAAATTACAAGACAAGTAATAAACTTTTAACACTTAAGTAAATAGGTAAAGGAATCGGAGAATATAAAATTGTTCAGATTGAAGTTCACTGGATTTTGTCTGTCGTAACGTCGTCGTCGTTCTGGTGCAGAGCGAGATCCGAATTTTCGTATAAAGGAGTGGGTAAAAGCTTTAAGTCTGGCTTTCCTGCGGGTATTATTTGAAGCATAGGCTATTTAGCTGTATTTGCCAGGTTTGCAAAATTTCCCTGGTCAAAACTAGTCACGAAAATAGGGCAACGTGGTGCTGTCACTCTTATTTTATAATATATTTTTTGCCTGCGACTCCCGTAAACATTTGTACACAAAACTGAGGCCGTAAATAACACTTTCCAATCGATTTGAGGCACTGAAATTGTTAAAATCAAAATTTAGATAAATATTATATTATTTTTTCAGGAAAATAAACAACCTTGACAGTGACATATGACATAGAAAAAAATAATGTAAATATCCAACAAATATCAAAATACGAATAGATACTCAATGGACATTCCAAATTTAATGTTTTTTTTTCTTTATGAGCTCGCGACATGTAACTTATTAAAATCCTTTTGAACTTAAATAAAACGTTCCAAACTCAATTGTCGTGTTCGAAAAGTGTAGGTAATACCTTTTTAAATATTGACCTTGTAGGTAGACACTTCACAGTGGATGTAATATGAGAAATGGTTTTCTTAAATTTGACTAACTTCTGCTGTTCAGATTTTTTTTATCCAATACAATAAAATTGTCTACACATGAAATCACGTCGATCCGCGTCAAAAAATTTTTTTATCAATTTTATTAATTTTTAGGTACAACTCGCACTTGACCAAAATTTTGAAAATGCCAAAATTATTATCTCAAAAAAATTTCTAATGTCTCCTAAGACAGCTTCCTTGTATCTTCTATAGTTTTCGATTTCCCCATACTGTCCCACTTAAAAAAAACACTCTGTATATCTACCTTAGAGCGTTTTGCACATGAATAGGTATTGATATCAAAATTTGATGTTCACGTACTTGAAATACGCGTTTTAAAAACAGGTGTCATACCTTTATTCAGCTAAGTACCTATCAATTAATAATGTTTTCATTTATTATTTTAGGTGGTGGTTTAGTTTGGGCCATATATTTTGAAAATTATCTTATTGTGTATAATCCCTAATCCCTATATAATAAATAAAATAAATAAATGTATTTCTTCCTTTAACCTTTCGTATGTTTGCGTAGTAGCAGATCTGCTCTAGTACAATTTGACTTTTCGAAATAGCCGTCAAAGTCAAATTTTGATTGAACTGCTTGACGGTAGCGCATTCTAAGGGTGAAGACACATTTATCAGCATGAGTACAAATTTTGTCTAATAAAACTGGCTGTTTAGTATGAAACGTGTAAGCATGCGTACGCGTGCGGAAAGCTGGACGCGGTCTCATACTAAACTGACATTTTCTATAGACTAAATGCGTACGCATGCTGATAAATGTGTATTCACCCTAAAGGTTAACTCGTCTCTGGTCCAGACCAATAAAGCAATTATCCAATTGAGAGCGGAACTAAAGCATACTCGAGTCAAACAAAGAACTCCCATTCATCTATGAGTATTAACATGTCTACATGCTCAATTACTCATACTCGTACGATACCGAATTAACTTTACTCGTTAAGTGGGCGGAGGAAATTAGAAATGAATTATGAATTATATTCGTAAGTAATTTCATCATATTTAACAGCGTGGGATTTTTATCGTCAGAAGTACAACCAATTGGAAACTTGGGTACTTCACCAGGTAATTCATTTGTCCGACCTGTAAAAGGGGCCAAACTGAAATCCGGCGCTGGACACCAGTTCAGCACATGCTGAGGTTGGCACCCATTGCCTACATACTCCATATGTTAATTAATAAGTTAGCTTAATGTTTCATAGTGTTTAAGCAAATTGTTTACTCTTCTTGTAACTATATCATGTGTTTTATTGGGCAGTAAATAAGTTTTGAATTTAAATTTGAAACCTAGGTCACTCAGAGTCACTATTATCATTTTATTTTATTCGGAAAACCGACAGCTAATATTACTAAGGCTAGGTTATACAGATTAGTTACCAAACAAGCCAATTGAAGGTTTCCACGGATATGGTACTATGTCACACAGAGTACATAAACTTTGGTCAAAGTGACGCTGACATCAAATTGAGAAAACTCTTACATTATCGGCCTATAAACAGTCCAATGCTGGACGAAGGCCTTTCCAAAGCGCTTGGACGCAGTAGGAGGTGAATGCCCATAATCGCCACGCTGGGCAAGCGGTTGGCGATCGCAGTAGTGTGTCCACTCCACTAAGATGATGCTGCCCATCATCAATCTTCATAATAAATGGTCAATGACGCTTTCAATCCCTTAGTCGACTCTTACGACACCCATGGGAAGAGTTAGGGTGGTGGCAATATGTATTCTTACTGCCGTCACCACGCGGCCAAGAAAGCTCTTACTACTTGTCAATTTGACAAGGTTCTAGAGTAGTTAAAGGATCCAATTGGTTAACTGTATCTATAGCTAAATTACCGAGAACAAGGAATTACATATCGTCACTATATTTACACAACCTTGGATTGTCAGGAATCAATTTAAATGAAAAGTTCGTTTCAGGCTCTAAAGCTAGCCGCGAAACGCAACAAAGTCAAATAATTCTTTATTCTTTATTCAAATTGGAATAGCAACAAACTCTTTTGAATCGTCTAAGTATTAAAACTACTTCCGATTCTAACCCTACACCGCGGACCCAAAAAGAACCGGTAAGAAACTTGGCGGGACTTGTTTTTTCAAAAATCAACAATGAGAGAGGGGACACATGAAGTGTTGTTGTTTTCTGGCCATTTTTCCGCAACTCGACATCAAATATGCCTATTTTGCGTGGTTCCAACGCTGGCTTGTTGGGGACTCCACATACACCCTTTAATTTCTTCGCAGGTGTATGCACGTTTCCTCGCGATTTTTTCCTTCACCGTAAAGCACTTGTGAATGTCAAATGATATTTCGTACATAAGTTTTTGAAAAACTCATTGGTACGAGCTGGGGATTGAACCTACGACCACTGTGTAGTCTAATGCCTTGCCCAAATCTGCGTTTCCGCATGTGTACAATCTGAATATCTTTAGGGCAAGAGTATAAATAGGTATCTCAAAGGTAAGCGCGCTCCATGGTAGACCGCATCATCACTTACCAGAAGGCATGATCGTGGTCAAACGTCTATTACCTATTCTGAATAAAAAAATTGACCCAAGAAAACAAACGGGGTAAGCTAAATAAAACCGTTTAATAATAAAAACATCGCCAACATCACAACAACTGAAATTACAACTTACTGAAATGCTAGTCTCGCGGACCAATGAGGCTTAGGCTTATCCAGCCTATGATAGTCTACTGCTGGACGTAGGCATCTCCTATTAACTATGCGTATAAACGCATTAGGAGTTAAATGCCCATAATCGCCAACGAGGAGCCAATCCATAATATCCATATACTGCCGCAAAAACGCTGCATAAAATCATCTGATAAAGATGTCGAAAGGCCTATGACGATGATGATAATTCATGTTAAACATCAAATTATTTAATGGTAACTATTTGGGCGTTACAACAGTAAACGTAATTGCAAATACATATTAACTAAATAGGTAAGATATCATCCACATAATATAGGTAGGTACATATTATTATATTTGTAGTTCATTATCGATTCTTTAAGATAGCTTTATATTTAAACTGATGCAATACATTATATTATCGTACCACGTTAAAGATTTTTCGTGATTTTACCTTTCCAAACCTCTCTGGAAAATAAAATTCTTCCCCGTACGTTAAATATTTGCGAGTCGGGGCTTTATTGTGATTTATGGAGTTCTAAGGAATTTCATTTGCAAATGCGAAAGAATTAAACACATCACGATATCTAGACCTGTGTACCTATACAGGTAGTCCTGGAGGGGAACTACTTTAAATCTTCTAGTTGACTTATTTTACTGAAAGGAAACATTCCTTTATTTTTAAAAAGAAACAAAACTGCATCAAAAGTTTTTTTATATTTGCTATTCTCAGCCGGGAGTCGAACCAACTAAAAATCGAGGGCCCATGACTTCTTTCCAACCTGTATAAACGGGTGTATATCCTGCCTTTTCGCCGTAAATTGTATTGCCGAATTTCACTTCCCAACCAACTTTTCGCAGAAGTGCCATTCGGCCGAATAACATTTGGCAATTCATTATTTTGCAACCATTTCTATTCTCAACCCCATAGTTGGGAAATGAAAATTACGCACTAGGTTGGGTTAAGTTATGTTGTATTATGTAAAGTTGGAAATGAAATTCGGCCAAATGACACTTCTGGGCAAAGTTGGTTGGGAAGAGAACTTCGGCAATACATTTTCGGCGAAAAGGCAGAGAACCAAACGGGTGTAACAAAAATATCCCAATGCTAATCTGTTTAAGAGCCTATTCAGTATCATATTTAAATGAAATAAAACTATGAAAACGGATAAACTCGTGTATATTAACTAATTTTAACTTCATTCCGACGTTTCGAACACTTTACAGGGTTCGTGGTCTGCGGATGACGTGGATGCGGATGAAGTTAAAATTAGTTAATATACGCGAGTTTATCCGTTTTCATAGTTTTATTTCATGTGTAATCCTCGCGGTAACCGAAGATAATATTAAAACATTTAAACTCACGTGTATTTGTGCGACGAACCTCAGTACGCGCCGCGCTAGCGAGTCGCCGTGTGAACGCGGGCTCAGTGCTTGCTAACGAAGGCCTAGGCTCTCCGAAACATGTCTCGCGTAGTGACTAAATACACGTGAGTTTAACCATTCACTTATTATTTGATATGCTTTCACGTATTCCAAATAGAGTCACTCACTTGTGAATTTTTTCATGGAATAAACCTACTCTCATAATAATTCCGTGATTTTCTCTAACAATTTATTTGCTAGGAAGCTGGAGGTTCTGGGTTCCAATCCCGGCGAGGGCATTATTTGTGTAATTTATTGATCACAAACATTTGTTCTTTGGTCGTGGCTGTTTATGTTTTTAAGTATCTATCTGTTATACATCGTAATAATTGATAGATATGATATGTATATATCGTCGCTTGTTAACCACATAACAAGCCTGAATTGGGTTTCCCTGGGACTCCGCTATCCCAGATGTCCCAGGATATTTATTTATTTAATTAATACATAGGTACCTGCGCTAGATGACTGTATTTTCGAATATTTATCCAAATAAGATTGCAATTATTCATTGAAAGAACGTGTACATTGATTACCGCCACTGTCTCGACATTGACAAGGGTCGTCTTTATTCCTCGTGATTTCTTCGTATTCCCTCTCGGATCACCAAACAAATCAATTATTTCCACTTCAAAATATTCCCTCGGATAACCCTAAATGTTTGTTATTTTTAGTCCATTAAAGTTTGCAATAATAAGAATAGATTTTGTTTGAGAGTATTTGTAAACTATGAATAATTCATGATGTTTGAATTAAAAAGCTGAAGCAATAAAAATTCCGCTGATAAAAAGTAAAAAATTCGGTGATATTAAATGTTGTGCGTTGCTTCAAAACGGTATGAGATTTAGTAAATAGTTGGGAGTTCAGCTATGCTTTTCTCTTATTCACACATTCGACGCTGCGTTCATCAACGAACTCGACGACGAGACAGCCTTCACTTCGACGTCGAGCGCAGCGCTGAAAAAACAGTATTCACTAACGTAGAACAGCTCGTCGTCGAACTGTAGGCGGTAACTCTCGACGCAGTGTAGTTCCAGCTCACGCCGCATTCGTCGCCGAGCGCTAGTGTCGTTTAAAGTGCATTAGTGAATACCATTTTTTTTAGGCTCGAAGCTGCCGCAGTGCTGACACAGCGCTGGTAGCAAGGCGGTTTCCTTAGTGAATAACACTGATCATTTTCAATTCGAATTAATGGTTCAGCTTCTGAAAAAATGTGGTTGTATTTAGTTTTCCTTTATAAACAAAAACTTTTAGCTGAGTTATCCAAGAAATTGTTTGAGGTCACCAGGAATCCCAAAGCTGGCTCACAACGGACGACTATGGGTAATGTTAGGTTTTACTCGATACTTAAAGCAGGCCATCGCGCTCGCTCGTGCGATTGCGGTATAGTATACTTTACTTTCCAACTCATGGTACCTACGACTACTGTAGCCGTACTATGAGCTGTCGCGGCGTTATTAACGTGCGTTTACTTTCTATCCGGCTCGATCGCGCCAACAAGCGAGCGTACAAGCGGGATGGATAGAAACGATAAACGATCGTTAATAACGCCGCGGTAGCTCATGGTAGGCACACTAGTTCAAAGTTAGATTTTTTTATGAGACTAAGGTCAGACAACTGGATGCTTAGCCAAGTTGCCAATCGCTAGTGCTTAGTTGCGTATCGTAGTTTTCCCTCTCTTTCACTCTTTCATATTAGAGCGACAAAGACAGTTAGCTGCATTTCGTTTACGATTGACGATTAAGCGCTAGCGAATGGCAACTTGGCTAAGCACTCTGAGCTCTCAGTCCACCTGATGGAAAGCAGGAACTATGGTCCATGGACATTAGGGTGGATCGATTTTTTTATTTTCGGGTAATCATAAAATAATCTTTACGAATCGATACTATGCGGCTAGAAAAACAAAAAATGTTATGACCATTTTTGGATATTTTATCATTATGGACCCCATATACAAGCCTGAAGACCGGCCTTATTTTTAAGGTTTTTTTAAGAAAACTCGGATGAGCAAGGATATTTTCTGTTTTAATTTTATGGATAAACAAAATAAGATTGTTTTTCATAAATTTAAGGTTTGTGTGATTTAATTATATGAAAATTGTTCGCAGTATCTCCAAAAAATAATTTTCAACTTTGAGGCTCTTGGGGCAGTACTTCCCGAATGATTATCGGAAAAAGATATATTGTTGAAGATGTTACTTTTTAGACAGGTTATTCCTATACGCGGCCCTTTCAGAAAATCCTGAAAAAAAATTTTGGTCCATATATTGAAGTATGAAAAAAAAAATTTTTTTCGGATTTTTGGAACCGCCGGCCAATAGAATGATAGTCGTAAAAAGTAACATTCTTTATCAATATACCTTTTTCTGATATTCATTTGGCAAGTACTGCCCCAAGAGCCTCAAAGTTGAAAACCAGTTTTTGCCGATACTGGTTATAATTTTCATATAGGTCATTTCTCAAATTTTTGGCACCGACAGGTGAAAGTTTTGTTGTTTTAAAAATATCGCTTTTTTAGATTTTTTTTTCTAGGGGTCGTTTGAATGCGTCTCAAACATTACAAACATTTCAAAGGCACCGGTATCAATCAATTATTTTAGAAGTTATGGTCGATTAAAATTCATGTGAACGACATCATCATCAGGTGAAGGATAAAATATACACAGGTTATCGACAACAGTAGCAGGTTAACGACAAATTAGTACAAATTAGTATGACACCTTTGACAAGTTAACGACAAGCGTCGCTAACCTGCGTCCGTAGTCGATCACCTGTAGTTTGGTGGTCTTTCACCTGTTATGGACATCATTCACCTGTCTCCATCATCATTATAATCCAACATAATTTAGTAAAATAAATCTTGAAACACTTTCTGTGAGAACGATATATATATAGGTATAAAAAGGTATATCATATTTTGGAGATTTTGTATGCCAAATATAAAAAGTTAGTTTTTATATGGTTTATCTGGCTTATGACAAGCGATCGACGTGTCGGTTTCCTGTCACTGAGTCGTTCACCTGGCTTTATCGGACAGGTGAAGGACACACATAGCAAAAAAGCAACAATCCTTTGAGAAATGCAGCTTAAACCGATATAACAGTAATACTTTTCTCATTTAACGCACAAATAATATATTCAGGCATAAAAAAATATTATTACGAGTGGTAAATTTATCATTATTGTCGTTCACCTGTCGCAAAATGTCGTTCACTTGCCTATTTTAGCCAGGTGAACGATGCACAGGTGACCGACAAAATGGCAGTTATTTCGTCCAAACGCAAAATGTATTTGACGAATAAACTAAATATATAGGTACATAATAGTAATCAATGAATTACGTTATATATGTTACAGTTAATGCCATATCTCACACAATAACCAAACTATGAATGACAGAATAACGACTACTTACCCATTACAAACTCCCGTTTAAGATAAGTTATATTTTTTATTTTGTTATCACGGCGGAGTGAGCACGCGTTGTTGCTTGCAGGTAATGGCCGACAACTGGCGGCTTCGATTCATGCGGGGTGAGGCGGGAGAGGTGGGATAGGGATCGCATAGTAGTTGAGAGTTTGTCTCGACAAGTGAACGACAAAAACTGCCTTGGACAAACTTTAAAGGCAAATAACTTGGAACATACGTGTAATATTATTATCTGATTGTCTAGTTTTAAAAGTTTAGGATATATGCAAATAGAATACAGTAAGAAAGTTAAGTAAAGTTAACAATTTGTGTACTTTTAACAACTCGAAACATGAGTACTTCGCGTTTGGACACGGAAGGTGAACGACAAAACTTAGTTACAATTATTATTTATTTAATTAATATCAAATAAATCGATTTAAAAGCATTAGGCCTCTATATAAAAAGTGTCTTTTAATATGTATTGATAATTTATTTATGAAGATATTGTATATTTAAAAAAAAGTTCTAACATAAACGTATTTACAGGTGAGGGTGCCAAAAATTTGAGAAATGACCATAATTAAATTGTGCAAATTCTAAATTTATGACAAATAATGTTATTTTGTTTCTACATAAAAATAAAACCGAAAATATCCACGAACTACTGACTTTTCTTAAAAAAACCTTAAAAATAGAGTCGATTTTTGGGCCTATAAACGAAGTACAAAATAAAAGTAAATACAAAAAAGATCATAATATTTTTTGTTTCTCTAGCCACGAAGTATCGATCTATAAAGATTATTTTATGAAATTCCAAAAATAAAAAAATCGATCCACCCTAATGGACATAAATATGGACATAGTGATAAAAAATCACCTATGCGCTGTCTACTTTGAGGACTTAGATGGATTGCCTCTATGCCAGTAATTACACCGGCTATCTTACCCCCAAACCGAAACACAGTAGTGCAAACACTGCTATTTAGCGGCATGTTAACGGGTAAGATGGTGGTAGCTATCCGGGCGGACCCTGCACGAGGTCCTACCACCAGCAAAAGGTGAGGTACCTTAATGCAAGAGGTGCAATAAATCCTACGTAAATTATACATCAGTTATTATCAATGAACATCGGCGTTATGCAATCAGCAGTGCCCATTGCTTTCATCTCGCCGACAAAGACGCGTGACTTATTATCTATTTACGGACTAACTAGAGGGCGTGGCAGAGATGACGTTCGTAAATTGAAATGTCAATGAAACGAGACTAATTTATAGGAAGTCAAGTATCGTTTATTACATATCATTGATCCCGTAGGTACATTTAATGCTGATGTCATCACGCGATTGCGATTTCAATGGTTGAGAAATCAATCATTAATCATTCTAATCACATCATCAGCCTCTCATAGTCCACTGGTAGACGTAGGCGTCTCCTATTAACTAGCCGAGCCGCACCGAATGCGTGTGCGTGGCGTTCGTGTTGTAGCGTATGTAGTCGTCATAGTAGATAGCACACCGTATTGCTGGACACGCACGCGTGTGCGCCACGCAAGCGGTGGGCTATCTAATATGACATTTACATACGGTACAACACGGACGCCACGCATATGGCTTGGCTTAAAATGTCAATAGTTGTCACAATGCCACAAGCGGGTTGGCGATCGCAGTAATGTGTCCACTGTTATGGCGCTGCTACCCATTACCTATCATTATCTTCTATACTTCTATTCTATCTATACTACTTAAACGAATATTCAGTGACACTTCAATCCCTTCGTCAACTCTTACGACACCCGCGAGAAGATTTGGAGTGGTGACAAATGTATTCTTACTGTCGTCAATCATTAATCATGATTGTATTGACAATATAACTGATTTCATTATTTATATCTTAGTTATTTTCATTATTTTCATTATTTATACGTTCAATTTCGACTAACAGCGAAAAAAATACAGGTTGTATTAAGACTAACTTAAAACTATCTTGGAGTATCAGTTAATAGTACTAAAATCAAAGTTTGGTTACAGCTTGATGTAATTAAGAATTGAAATGTTATGAGTACTGAAAAAACGTAGCAGTTTGAGGATCATTATTGAATTGATGCATAAGTAATTCAAATTAAAATTCAAATGTTTATAATATTTTCTTCGGTTACCGCGAGGATTACTCATGAAATAAAACTATGAAAACGGATAAACTCGCGTATATTAACTAATTTTAACTTCATTCCGACGTTTCGAACACTTAACAGGGTTCGTGGTCTGCGGATGACTGACAATGGAGGAAATTTGATAGATCTACCTCCATCAAAATAAGAAAGATAAGTACAAAACTACCCACCAAAGAAAAATTACTAAACCACAGACAATAAATTTTAAGGGTGGATGTACATACAAAATTTGCAAATTAAGCTAGTTATTCATTACAAATATTTTCAGAATGAAGACAAGAGACAAAATAAATAATCTACGCCGGTTCTATCCCTACGCCACTGCCTGAGAAGTATTTCCTTCCTTTGTATGATTGTATTGTTAGGAAGGTATCCCAAAATTGGGACCGGCAAGAAACTCAGCGGGACAACTCTTTTCAAAAAAAAAAAAAAAACATTTGTAGTACATCTTAAGATCATCATGCATTAAACCAAAACATACAATTTTGACTAATAAGGAAATTTAAAATAATTTTGAAAAAATGTTGCCAGTACTAAAAAGGGGGGAGAATGGTCACCACCGCCAAATACATCAGCCTCACGGTTTATGTCTAGACTGTTCCTTTATCAGATGAACAACTGGATCCCAAGCTGGTGGTAGAGACAAGCTTCTTTCCATTCTATTAAAGTTTGGATATTTCATTATCTCAATAGCCTCACGCAACATTCTAGGCATGTTTCTCTTCTCCTTAACGAGAACCAAAGGCTTGTCAAACTTAATAGAATGATTCGGTCCATCACTGACATGCTCCCAAACCGCAGACTGTTGTCGACGGTGCTTGACATCGGCTATGTGTTCCTTCACCCTAGTAGTGATATTCCTCTTTGTCTGCCCAACATATGAAAGCCCACATTCACAGTCCAGCTTATACACTCCTGCATTCAGTAAGGGCGTGCTATACTTAACAGGCCTCAGAAACTGCGACATCTTCTTCATTGGCTTAAAATAGGTTTTAATAGAAGCACGTTTCAAGATGCGGCTGATCCTGTCTGTAACCCCTTCAACAAAAGGCAGAACGGCTGGCCTGCGCTCAACAGTGGGAATCTTCATACGAGTCTTCTGATCGGCTCGAGGGATCTTCAGGTTGTTTGCCCGAAGTGCCTGCCTAGCATGCCGAAGCTCCGCAGCTAGATGCCGATCATCGCATATCTTTTGGGCTCTCTGAAACAAAGATTTGCCTACAGTAGCTAGTTGGCTGGGATGGTGGTGGGAATTGCCATTTAAATACCTATCAGTGTGAGTAGGTTTCCTATATACAGTGTGACCCAAAGTTTTATCCGGATTTCTTATAACCAAAACATCCAAGAAAGACAGAGAACAGTCATTTTCTAACTCCATAGTAAATTTAATTTTATCATGAATGGAATTTAAATGATCTAAGAAAGTTGAAACACTACTTTTTGGAAGGATAGTAAAGGTGTCATCTACATATCTTTTAAATATCTTCGGCTGCATGGGAGCCAATGAGAGTGCTCTCTCCTCGAAGTCCTCCATAAAGATGTCTGCGACAACAGGAGAAACTGGAGACCCCATCGCCACGCCATCCACTTGAAGGTAGAATTCACCGTTCCATAGTAAGTAGCCAGATGTAAGGCAATGTTCCAACAACTTAGCGTATTCCTCTGACATGTTCTGCTCCCTTAACCTTCTCTTGACAATTTCAATGCAGTCTTGCACAGGTAAACTGGTGAATAGTGACTGGACATCAAAACTGACCATGATATCTATAGTGAGTCAAATTGATGCTCCCACCTATAAATTGGCTCAGCACCTAGCGGGTGTTCTCTCACCTCTGCGTGGTAATAGTAGCACACATACAAAGGATTCATACCAGTTCATCCGTGATATTAAAGACCTAACTTTGACGGATGAGGAAATCATGGTCAGTTTTGATGTCCAGTCACTATTCACCAGTTTACCTGTGCAAGACTGCATTGAAATTGTCAAGAGAAGGTTAAGGGAGCAGAACATGTCAGAGGAATACGCTAAGTTGTTGGAACATTGCCTTACATCTGGCTACTTACTATGGAACGGTGAATTCTACCTTCAAGTGGATGGCGTGGCGATGGGGTCTCCAGTTTCTCCTGTTGTCGCAGACATCTTTATGGAGGACTTCGAGGAGAGAGCACTCTCATTGGCTCCCATGCAGCCGAAGATATTTAAAAGATATGTAGATGACACCTTTACTATCCTTCCAAAAAGTAGTGTTTCAACTTTCTTAGATCATTTAAATTCCATTCATGATAAAATTAAATTTACTATGGAGTTAGAAAATGACTGTTCTCTGTCTTTCTTGGATGTTTTGGTTATAAGAAATCCGGATAAAACTTTGGGTCACACTGTATATAGGAAACCTACTCACACTGATAGGTATTTAAATGGCAATTCCCACCACCATCCCAGCCAACTAGCTACTGTAGGCAAATCTTTGTTTCAGAGAGCCCAAAAGATATGCGATGATCGGCATCTAGCTGCGGAGCTTCGGCATGCTAGGCAGGCACTTCGGGCAAACAACCTGAAGATCCCTCGAGCCGATCAGAAGACTCGTATGAAGATTCCCACTGTTGAGCGCAGGCCAGCCGTTCTGCCTTTTGTTGAAGGGGTTACAGACAGGATCAGCCGCATCTTGAAACGTGCTTCTATTAAAACCTATTTTAAGCCAATGAAGAAGATGTCGCAGTTTCTGAGGCCTGTTAAGTATAGCACGCCCTTACTGAATGCAGGAGTGTATAAGCTGGACTGTGAATGTGGGCTTTCATATGTTGGGCAGACAAAGAGGAATATCACTACTAGGGTGAAGGAACACATAGCCGATGTCAAGCACCGTCGACAACAGTCTGCGGTTTGGGAGCATGTCAGTGATGGACCGAATCATTCTATTAAGTTTGACAAGCCTTTGGTTCTCGTTAAGGAGAAGAGAAACATGCCTAGAATGTTGCGTGAGGCTATTGAGATAATGAAATATCCAAACTTTAATAGAATGGAAAGAAGCTTGTCTCTACCACCAGCTTGGGATCCAGTTGTTCATCTGATAAAGGAACAGTCTAGACATAAACCGTGAGGCTGATGTATTTGGCGGTGGTGACCATTCTCCCCCCTTTTTAGTACTGGCAACATTTTTTCAAAATTATTTTAAATTTCCTTATTAGTCAAAATTGTATGTTTTGGTTTAATGCATGATGATCTTAAGATGTACTACAAATGTTTTTTTTTTTTTTTTTGAAAAGAGTTGTCCCGCTGAGTTTCTTGCCGGTCCCAATTTTGGGATACCTTCCTAACAATACAATCATACAAAGGAAGGAAATACTTCTCAGGCAGTGGCGTAGGGATAGAACCGGCGTAGATTATTTATTTTGTCTCTTGTCTTCATTCTGAAAATATTTGTAATGAATAACTAGCTTAATTTGCAAATTTTGTATGTACATCCACCCTTAAAATTTATTGTCTGTGGTTTAGTAATTTTTCTTTGGTGGGTAGTTTTGTACTTATCTTTCTTATTTTGATGGAGGTAGATCTATCAAATTTCCTCCATTGTCAGTCATCCGCAGACCACGAACCCTGTTAAGTGTTCGAAACGTCGGAATGAAGTTAAAATTAGTTAATATACGCGAGTTTATCCGTTTTCATAGTTTTATTTCATTCAAATGTTTAATTGCGTTTCATGTGTAGGTACATTAGGTGTTCATCTATTGCTAAAAGCTAAGTACAGTATTAACATGAACCCTGAGAGGGTATAGCAACTTTAATTATTAGTTAAGTATGACAAGAGAAAACATCAACTAATCTAAATCGTAATAACAATAATTAATGTTGATAAACAATAATTTATCAGTATGTCTGCGACCGCGTTTGTGACTGCGTCTAATTACCGCGACCCTTTTCATACATTTTGTAAACATAGGTAGAAACAAATGGGTCGTATAGTCATGCTGGGAAAACGTAGGTAATGTACCTTGTGGGTAAGTGTACGCAATCGGATATAATTTGGGTCAATTTAAAAAAAATTACATAGTTAAAGGCCGTGTGGTGATGGCAGTAAGAATACATTTGTCACCACCCCAACTCCTCCTGCGGGTGTCGTAAGAGTCGACTAAGGGATTGAAGCGTCACTGACCATTATTGATAAAAGATTGATGATGGGCAGCAGCGTTATCATAGTGGACACATTACTGTGATCGCCAATCTGCTTGCCCAGCGAGGCGATTATGGGCATTTACCTCCTAAATGCGTCTATACGCATAGGTAGTTAATAAGAGAGGCCTACGTCCAGAAGTAGACTATCATAGGCTGATGATGATAGTTAAAGGCATTTAATGATAATCACCAAATTAAAAATTTTAAAAACCGACTTCAACCGGTTTCTCCAAGATTCCCGACTTGTTTCCATCATTGGTTTCCTCAAATCCTACTTTCTGAATGCAAATTCTTGTAAATGAATGAAAATTACCAAAAGCGCCATACATGTACCTATAACATTTGAAGAGATCCCTCGATTTCTCCAGGATCC
The DNA here is from genome assembly GCA_025490895.1 of Thaumatotibia leucotreta. Classification (NCBI taxonomy): domain Eukaryota; kingdom Metazoa; phylum Arthropoda; class Insecta; order Lepidoptera; family Tortricidae; genus Thaumatotibia; species Thaumatotibia leucotreta. The sequence goes on along the minus strand of JALPQI010002871.1, from coordinate 71,217 downwards.
CATCATCAGATCCCAACTTGGTGCCAATGGGACCATCTCGGGGTAATACACGTTCGATCACAAAAAGAAATTTTAGAATCGGTTCACTATTCTCGGAGAAATCAGGTAACATACATACAACAAAAAAAAAATTCAGTCGAATTGAGAACCTCCTCCTTTTTTTGAAGTCGGTTAAAAAGGGGCAAAACAAATTAATTAAGTCATCATCATCTCAACATCAGTGCCATCACATTCACATAACTTTAAGAAATTGATTAAGTAGTCAACTTAAATCGTAATTTGATGAATATTCGACCCACGTTTATTAATTATTTAGTAAAACTCTTAAGCCAATCAAAATATACATAATTGAACCAATAAGCTAAAGCAAATGAAACGCAAATTAATCAAATCGCAATTGAATTCGAATTCCCTTTGGGCTATTTGTTTTTAGAGAAACATTTACATTTTTACTTAATTGAAATTGAGATATGTATTCTAAATTATTTAACAACAAATATTTTATTAGACCCCTCGATTCGTGGATACCCCTAGATTTATATGGAAATGAAATCAACTTATAATAATACGATGTTGAAATATTAATAAAAAAAAACGTAAACATAAGCTTGGGTACTACCCAACTTTTTACTTATGTGTGCCTACTTGTACTACACGAAAGTTGCGCTTAAAGTAAAGGCGTTATCCAATGACTCTAAAATAAATAATCAATTAAATGCTATTTATTTAGCAAGTGCCTGTCGGAGCATCGATATTTGATTTTTGGTATTATTATCCAAAATTCCGATATCCCAGTATCATCATCATCATTTCAGCCAAAAGACGTCCTCTGCTGGACATAGGCCTCCCCCAATGATCGCCAATATGACCGGTTCTGCGCTGCTTGCCTCCAGCGGGTTCCCGCGACCTTGACCAGGTCGTCGGCTCATCTTGCGGGAGGTCTGCCCACACTGCGTCTTCCGGTACGTGGTCGCCAGTCCAGCAGTTTCGGGCCCCATCGGCCATCTGATCTTCTGGCGATGTGCCCAGCCCATTGCCACTTGAGTCTGGCAATTCTGTCAGCAATGTCGGTTACTTTGGTTATCCCAAGTTACGAGTACCAAAATAAAAACAATATCACGCATGAAACCTGACACAAGCACATCTAGTCACTTGCCAAATTAATTATACTTACCCAATATTCCGATAAGTATCTGAATTTACGAACACCAAAATAAAAAAAATCACGTGTTATACCTGACGCAGAAGCACATTCAGAAATCACTTGCCAAACTCGTGTGTGGCGAGGGCGACTTACATGTTGGTAATTTTATTTCTGCGACAATTTCACCTTTAGCCGCTTTCTCGAATCAAATTAAACAAAAAGGCTTACCTAATTTCGTTTACCAATCCAATTGCTTGCGTATTGAGTTATTACAATTCAATCAGAGATCCTACAACGACATTCGAAGATTGCGAAATTCGAGACTGTCTCTGTTATACTTATGACGCTTTCGTTGGACTGACAGAGACAAATGCCCGATATTGTCGAAGTTCCACGTTTGCAGGCCTAAAGTGAATAAGATTTGTGCTCCGTTGGGCAATTTGGTGGAGAGGCTTATGAAAGGGTAGAATAAAGACAGAAATAACTTCGTCCAGAACCTTTCTCTGGTTCTCAATCATTTTACAAGTCACGTCAATGTCTGTACGTTTCCGTCACTAATGTACATTATAAAGTGGAAGTATCAGTGCGTAACATGAACATTTCTCAAAATTACAAATTTTCATCGTCAAGTCCATTTGCTCGTGTAAGTTTTAGGTGCTTTTGCTGGCAGTCCCAATAGATGGCACCTCAGTACAAGTTTGAATGTCATATATTGGGACTTTGAAATATTATCACACAGTTTTAAAATTATGCAAATAAATTAGATGTAAGCTTATTTCAAAGTTTGGATATAAAGCATTAAAGGCACATACATTTACCATCGATTCAATGCCCTAATAAGTAGTTGATTTTATCTTATCGAACGGCAACTCAAGCTATGATGACGAGTATTGGTACAGCGTCGGGTACTATTACTTCCACCTTAGTGGATCTGTTTGTTTTTTGCTTAAGTTTTATTTTTGCTTGTCTATGTGATCATTCTGAAAGTTTTGTTATGTAGGTAGTTGATGTTTTTAATATTAGGAACAAATAATAACTTATACGAGTTTGCTACCAAAATATCTCTCGGAACCTTTATAATAAAAAAAAGAATAGGAATGAACCACTTTTTTATCCTAGCAATATTTTTCGTATTCAAAACTTGTGAATAGTTGCCAAATACAAAACATAGGTAGACGGTGGCTCTCCTATTAATTTGTACTTTTTTTCCAGACCGTACGTATACTTATCTAAGTTTTATTACTTAGGAACGTTATACAGAAAAAAAAAATAGAAAATACTTATTTATAAATTACCTTGCGATTATGGCCGCAGTATTCTCGTAGTTCACTAAGATAATATCAACCTCCCAGCAAATTATTTAAATTACCTTCATCATACCTTTTATTCGTATACTAAAATAAATGCATACTTAAAGAAAAACATTAAGCCGAACACCCATATAGAAGCCGTCCGTACAAGGATCGATTTCTGCAACGAGTGCACGCAGTCAAGGATCACCCCCAGTGCAGGCTGCATTTGGTATTAAAAATATTAAAAAATATATTTCAGACCTGAAGTGATCCATAGAGTGTTAGCAATATAAGCACAATTAATACCTGTTTTTATTGTACTTATTTACAAACACTAAAAATTACACTACATACTTAAATATACGAGGACTCAGGCTCACAATATGTAAGCAAACACTCTAAAACCAGAGAAATTTTGATATAAAGCCATGGAAATAAACAATTGCCAATCACTCTTTCCCAAAGTTGCGTCTCAAAAGTAGTAGCAATAACTTAAATGTGTAATTATATCTTTAGAGCCAGTCGAGGTCGTCAGTACTTGCAAAGCGTCTTAAATTACACAAAAACGCTCTGACATTAGTCGGTGATTAGACACATTATTAGACCCAAATATATTAAAGCATACTGCCTCTTAGGGTCTCACCAAATCAATCACCGCCGAATCAGCTTAAGCCAACCGAAAAAAGCTTTACGTCGACGACATACCTAAATTACTAACAGTGAAAAATCCGATGCTGCGTCGGCCGTCGACTCCGTGCCGGCCGGATCGGCCGGATCGGCCGGTCTTTGGAAAAAGCATATAAAGCTTATTTCGACCGGCTTAAGCCCACTCCGAGTCCGCATCGATTGATTTGGGAAGACTATAATAAATACCTACTGGCAAAAACACTCATAGGTCGTAGCATCGACTATACCTAGACAACCGTAAAAATGTGGCGCATTTTAACTGCTCCATCTATAGTGTACCTAAGTGATCTATGCCACAAGGCCGTCGCCAAAGTCGTTGCCTTCTGTAATGAGAGAAAAAAAATGTATACGTGGAACGCAGCCGCGGGCTAACGCTTCTGCGGAATAAAACGGCGGGAAATATGCATACGTGAAATAAAAGAAAAAAGTGGAGAAGCAGAAATGGATTCTTCATGGCATGTAGCAAAGATTTTTAATTTATATTTTAGATTTTTTTTACTTAAAATGTTTCTGTCTATGGAGCAGCAATTTCTGCATAATTGTACATTACTGCGGACACCAACATCGGTTAAATATACTCCTACAATCATCATATCAGCCGAAAGACGTCCCCTGTTAGACATAAGCCTCCCTCAAACATTGCGATAAAGACCGAATCAGTGCAACCCTCATCCAGAGGACTTCTGCAACCTTCACCAGGTCTCCAGCCCACCTAGTGGGGGGCATACCCACGCTGCGTCTAACGGTACGTGGTCGCAATTCGAGAGCCTTTCCGCTCAACGGTCATAAGTTCTATGTGCCCACTATCAATAAAGTTTATCTATTCGATATTCTATATCAAGTTTTCTACTGTTCAAGATAAGAGTAATGTATACAAGTAATATGAATGCAGTAAGGATTGCATTCATATTATACATTAAACGTCGTAAAAAGTTATTACACTTATTACAGGAGTTTTTTAAGCATAGGAAAACCGGTTTAAAGACTACCAAGTGAATTATAAAATAAAACCGTTCCCTACATCGACCACCTATTAAAGGTCAGAACCGCCGTTAATATTAAAAGCCTGTAAACTGGTTCACTTCCGATGACTCTGACGTGGCACTCTGAATTTAATATATTGTACATGAGTATTTCTTCGCCGATGCTTGCCGATGCCAGCAAAATATGCTGATCTAACACCTTCTACAGACTGTGCTTACGTGCTAACCAATATTGAACCTGGGTACCATAGTTTTATATGGTAGGTATTCTGAATAGTATAAGGTGGAAGTACTAGTGCGCAACATGTCAACAGAGAATATTTATTTGAATCACCATATTTTGCTCATATAATAAATCTACATAAAGTATTGTCATGTGTGTTGGGAGAGGAGTTTGTTAGTTTTGTTAAATAGTATTATTTTATAGGGTGAAAATATCAAAATTTCTCAAAATTGCAAAGGGTTTAGCAGCCTTACCGAACAAGAGGTGCCTTTCCCCACGGATGAGGTCAATATTTTAGGTGGTGTACTAGCAGGACCTAAGAATACTCCATGCTTAATATCAGCTCTAGATCTTCTTTTGTTTCAGAGTTATTCAAGATAATGTAAAATATACAGGGTGTCGTTGAAAGTGGCATATTTCGAGAACTGTTCAAGTTAGATCAAGCAAACAAAATTGTGTTTGATAACAATAAAATAAACTACAAAATGCATATTTTTAACCTGCATCTTGTCCTTATTTTTCATAATAAAAAAAGAGTTCTTGTTTTTTTTTTCCATATTTTTTTTTATTTCACGCGGAGGTACACCTACAAAAAAAATATGCATACATAGCCACTAATGTCCACTGTATACATAAATAAAAATATTTCCGTAAATCATCGTGCGTCATGCCAAAAAAAAATAAAAATATTTCAGAAGTAGTCGTTACTGGCATACAAATAAAGTACCAGTGCAGTGTGAACATAAGTTAGTGTGTAGGTATACAATCTCTCGACACTTACCGCACAAAATATCATTGACGTAAATTGACTTATTAGTACATTTGCTATACAGGGTGGTCCAAACCTTGACGTCAAAAAAATTTTTTTAGGTTCTCTACGTCATGGGCTATCAGAATATACCCCATGTATGTTAGCCGATTTTTTGTAGTTTTCGAGTTATGAATTTTTGAAAAAAAATTTTAGGGAAATACTGGAATGAAGAAATTTATTGATAAAAAAAACTATTGGGTTTTTTAAATATTTTCTTTTTGTGAAAGTATTACTACAAATAAAGCACTTACTGACAAAAAAATTAGCGTCCTGACTTTGATACAAGTAGGATAAAAAATACCAAATTCAAAATTTTACATTAAAAAAGCATCAAAATAGCATTAATGTAGGTAAATAAAAAAATAAAACATATCCCAAGGATTTTTGGTAATCTAAAGACTGCCCTAGCTAGCTACCTTAAATCTTCCTAAAAGCAAAAAAAAAGTGATACTTAATGATGAGGATTTTTCGGTCAAATAAACTTAAAAAAAAGCTTCTACATTTTTTATTTAAAAATAAAGTAAAATTTCGTCTGTTTTGTTGTTCTCATCAATAAAAAAAAACAGAAAATACACGAAAACTCAATTTGTGTACTTATTCAAGTATTTTTTTACCACTTTAAAATTTTAAGCTTTTTTGAGTTTATTTGACCGACTACTCCGAAAAATCCTCATCATTAAGTATCACTTTTTTTTTGCTTTTACGAAGGCTCAAGGTCTAGGGCGGTCTTTAGAATACTAAAATCCCTTGGGATATGTTTTATTTTTTATTTACGTAAATTAATGCTATTTTGATGCGTTTTTAGCGTAAAATTTTGAATTTGGTATTTTTTTATCCTACTTGTATCGAACTGAGGACGCTAATTTTTTTGTCAGTAAATGCTTTATTACAAAAAGAAACTAGTTAAAAAACCCAATAGTTTTATTTTTATTAATAAATTCCTTCATTCCAGAATTTCTCAAAAAAAATTTTCAAAAATTAATTACTTGAAAACTACAAAAAATCGGCTAACATACATGGGGTATATTCTGATAGCTCATAACGTGAGGAATCTTAAAAAAAATTTTTTGACGTCAAGGTTTGGACCACCCTGTATAAAAGAGAGATAAACATTTGACACATAGTATTGTTTTCGACATTTGATTTGTTGCATTTTCTGTTGGAAAATGGAAAACATTAAGATTAAGCCTTGTGAAAAAACGTTAAAAAATATATGTGGAAAGAAAAAATGCATACAAAATTGACAAGAGGCTGATTTATATAGCAAATGCACTAATAAGTCAATTTACGTCAATGATATTTTGTGCGGTAAGTGTCAAGAGATTGTATACCTACATACTAACTTATGTTCACACTGCACTGGTACTTTATTTGTATGCCAGTAACGACTACTTTTGAAATATTTTTATTTTTTTTGGCATGACGCACGATGATTTACGGAAATATTTTTATTTATGTATACAGTGGACATTAGTGGCTATGTATGCATATTTTTTTTGTAGGTGTACCTCCGCGTGAAATAAAAAAAAATATGGAAAAAAAAACAAGAACTCTTTTTTTATTATGAAAAATAAGGACAAGATGCAGGTTAAAAATATGCATTTTGTAGTTTATTTTATTGTTATCAAACACAATTTTGTTTGCTTGATCTAACTTGAACAGTTCTCGAAATATGCCACTTTCAACGACACCCTGTATATTTTACATTATCTTGAATAACTCTGAAACAAAAGAAGATCTAGAGCTGATATTAAGCATGGAGTATTCTTAGGTCCTGCTAGTACACCACCTAAAATATTGACCTCATCCGTGGGGAAAGGCACCTCTTGTTCGGTAAGGCTGCTAAACCCTTTTCTTAGTCAACTCCATTGTAAGCGTCAGGAGCTTTTGCTGGCAGTCCCAATAGATGGCACTTCAGTACAAGTTTCATTGGAAATATTAATACTCAGTCCTAATAAACGTCAGCCTGTATTAAAATTATGCTAATAATTTAGATATAAGCTAATTATTTAAATGTTGGGATATGAAGCATTAAAGGTACGCATGTACCTATTTTATACGTATTAATCATCGTTTAAATGCCCTAATAGTTGATTTTACGTTATTGATGGAAACTCATGCTATAATGACGAGTATTGGTACAGTGTCGGGTACTAGTACTTCGACATTACCTAGGATATGATTTCTTCGTGACACCTAAAATGTATAGTACCTACAGGGAAATAATAATTACATACTAAAAATAATAAAGCGGCAAATAAGATTATGACGACTAAAATGGTGCTACAGTAATATTACTTTTGATTGAAGAAGACTATTCTGAAATCAATAAGAATGTAGTTTCTAAATTTGTAACATTCTATTATTATACGTATCGTACGCAAACAAGTTCTAGTTCTATTAGTAAGGTTAGTTCACAAAGAAACGTTTAAATTTAGATCCAAATTAATGACATTTCACACTCCTACACTTTTACGAGTGCGCCTAAAATATGTGGCTGCTCATTTCACCCACTTGCGTATTAATAGGTACCTATAAATACTACTTGACCCCATGCCCTTGTAACTTGTAAGGAGAACCTTTTCAGGTAATTTCCATATTAAAGACATTTGTAAAACAACAATACATTTCTCTTAAAAAATGTCCAAGAAAGTTGACATTGGTTAGATAAACACTTTCCAGCGAGTAACTTCAAATAAATTGTTATTTGGTACTCTAACTCAACGTCTATAGATGTTGCTCCCTCGAAAGGGTTAAGTTCTGACTGTAACCAAAATAATAGAGATTCAGGAGCATATTTTGTATCGTATACTGGATCGGACAAAATTTATAATTTTTCGATATAATACTATACTAACAACAAATAACCACAATTCATTTATGTTTACACACACACACATGATCAGTTTTTTACAGTCCACTGATGGACTTAGGCCGCTCCTATAATTCATTTATGTAAGTACGTTCTACGTCCATCGTTGCTTACATATGTGTGCCAAATTTCAACTCAATCGGTCCAGTAGTTCCGAAACAAATCGGCTGTAACTTGAGGGACAGACACGCGAGTGATCCTCCTATAAAGATTCCAGTTTTTCCTTTTGAGGTACGGAAGATAGAACCTTAAAAATACCTGGTACATCAACCCTTGCTCGAATTCTAGCGCTGATACCTGATCCCCTCGCCATTCAATCTCATTGTCGAGTGTCCATTTCCTCGCGTATATTCAATTTAATAAAATCTAAAGGATTTTGACTCTACATTTTGATAGTTAACGGATTGGTAGCCGCTTTCAGACAGGAGAAGCGCAGGGCGTCCATCCGTTCGATGGTTTCGATATTCGAAAAAATACGTGTCACTTTAGATGAGCTTAGCTCAGGACCGGGCCCAATGGCGTACAAGAAGAGAGGCCTATGCGCAGCAGTGGGCGATAACATCTGGAAATGATGATGATGATGAGTTTGATAGTGTTGCAAATTCGCAAAACGCCGTGCACGAACTTTAGTATGCAAAGTGCTAAACATCAACCTCAAATGGTACACATAAATAAAGCGAGCACCTCGTTCGAGGCCGTAAAGGTATATTAATGGTGCAAGTTCTGCGGAGGCCTATTGTTATCGAGTTCACAAATACATTTTGTTACTTATTATAAAGACTGTAAAGTGCAAAGTTGTATACATAAATGTGAGCCAATTTTACCAACTTTCGGAGGCTTTGCTAAGCCTCTGGTTGTTTTGTAGCAAAATACGGTGTAAATAAATGTTTTCTGATTTATTTCTATATTTATTTTACCCGCAAATCTTAATTTTACTTGGGCTAAGTTCTGAGTAGCAGTAACTTTAATTTGCCGTGTGGTGAAGGCAGTAAGAATACATTTGTCACCACCCCAACTCCTCTTGCGGGTGTCGTAAGAGTCGACTAAGGGATTGAAGTGTCATTGACCATTATTTGATAAAAGATTGATGATGGGCAGCAGCATCATCATAGTGGACATATATTACTACGATCGCCGATCCGCTTGCCCAGCGATTATGGGCATTTACCTCCTCATGCGTCCATACGCATAGTTATAGGAGAGGCCTACGACCAGCAATGGACTATCATAGACTGATGATGAACTTTAATTTATGTTTCCATTTTATTATACACTAGCGACAAGCCCCGGCTTTTCACAAGTACAATACTGATATAACGTTCCTCTTGAATCACTCTATCTAAGAAAAAACCGCCACCAATAAAACCTGCTTCAAAATCCACTGCATAGTTTTATAGATTTAAGGCGAAGCCAACCCGCAACCAGGGCGCAGTAATAGTAGTGCGCGTATAGTAGCGTAAGTAAGTATCATATTAGATGGTACACCACTTGCGTGACTTGCACGTGCGCGTGACGCGCAAGCAGTGTGCCATCTACTATGACATTTCCGACACTACAACGCGCACGCCGTGCACATGCACGTGCACAATTGCACATGCTGCCGGTGTGGCCCGGCCTTTAAGCATACATAGGTAGGTACAGACAGAATAGACGAGGAATTATGTTGGGGCACCTGTTACGACATGACAGTTATATTAAAACTGTAATTGAAGGAAAAGTGGAAGGGAAGAGGGGCCGAGGGAGACCAAGGCGAGCATTTTTGGACCAAGTGAAGGAGAAAATTAATGTAGTGTAGTATCAGGAGCTCAAAACATTAGCAGCGGCCCTACCGCGAACATCGAAGTTCGCAAATTACGGGGATTTTTCTCTGTCACTCTAATGACGCCTTCGTTGGAGTGACAGAGATAAATCTCCGAAATTTACGAACTTCGATGTTCGCGGTAGCAGGCCAGGACATCGAACGGAATGGCGTTTACTCCACCGACAAGAGCCAGGCTCTTAAGTAGAAGAAGAAGAAGGTACAGACAGACATCGATAAATACTTTGTTTCATATGTAGTATGTACTAAATCATTGGATGCAGAAACCGAAAGAATGAAATATGTTCAGATTTTTAAAAATTTGGCGGGCAAAGTTCGTGTAGCAATATTTCAGAATAGACAGGTAAAGTGCCTTCAATTTCTCTGATCAATGAGTATCGTGGGAGTACAGATAACTGCCCATTATGTAACCTCTATTACAAGCGTCGTACAGTGCAGATTGGTCAGGTAGGCGATCATGTACGTAGAATAGTATTAAATACAATACATACATCATACACACTCTATCAGTATGTAAGTTTGTGTAAATTGTAAAAGCGTCCGGCTATAAAATCCTGAGTCGGCAGGGTAATCCAGGTTTGAAAATAAACTTTGAAATTACTCAAAATGTAGAAATCGTTTTAAATATAAAATAGCTCACGAGAGATTCAAAAATATACTTTTAAATGTTTTCGAACAAACATTAAAAATAATTGAAAAAATCCCTTTAAATAGATCTCAAGGAATTATTTATTGCCGTGTTTAAGATTATTGCAAAAGGTATACAATTAAACTTGTTTTTACTACCGTTACCAATTGCCATTTATATACAAGTACTTAAAATTTTATTGTACTTTATTGACTGTAATTATGCATTTAGCGAGCCTTCGGATTGGGTTTTGTCAGGCTTACTCTGACAGACGTATCTACAGTTGTTGCTATCCTTCCTCAATTGTCTCCATAGTGAAAGTTATTCAGCGTGAACGTCCCAGATGTTTTGATTTTTGCAATATTTTTTGCAATATACATACAGTAAGACTGATGACATGAATAGGGTGGCTAAACCTACTGTAATATAAAGTATTCAACTGTATTTTACTCTATGTAGGTACTTTACGATTTGATTTACTACAAGAAGCATAAAGTACGCTGAAATACTTTACATAGAACTTAATTGAAAACTTAACTTAAATAACCAGTACTTAATCTCCTATTACCCTCCAGATAAGTATGTTTTTTCTGTTACTATATTTTTTCATCCTTTATACGTAACACTGAAAACCTTGAACGGGGTGATTTAGTAGGCTATACTGAACAACTTTTACTATGAGGCCAGTCACGAAATCTAAAAAAGGTGTATTTTTCATACATTTTGACCGATCGATCATGACATTTTGTATGAAAGAGACAATTTTTTTTTGAGATTTCTGGGTGTAGCTTCCATAGTAAAAGTTGTTCAGTATAACCTACCAAATCACCCGTTCAAGGTTTTCAGTGACTCGTGTAACACGTTGGATAATTTAACTGACATATATTATAGGTACTGTACATCTCAAAATAAAATCTGACAACCCTAGACATGAAGAATGTCAGTGGCTTGTGAGTATCCTTTTTGTTTCTGCTACACGTTTTAAAAATCACCTTGTATAGACCATAGGTAATAGCTATCCAGCGACGTGGCACGTGGCACCAAGTTCAAGTTTCCAATATAGTATGATTAGTCTTCATCTTCATAAAGCCCCAACTTTCGAAATGTTCATATTGCTAGCCCGCTCCGTCCATAATATGTACATTAAACTATGTACATATCTCGTAACACGTATTTTCCATCATCAATATGGAAGCCGATGTTGTTAGGCCGGATACCTATTACGATACGCTTATAAGTTTTAGGTACGAAACCATTTTCCGATATACGGCATTAATACAGGATGACTTCGGAGACGTGATCAGTTTTACATTTTCTTTCCACTGACAAGTAACAACTGAATGTCCGAGGTCTTGTTAAAAACTATAAAAACAGACAACTTTTTTTATTTTTTGTCATTTCTTTTTCCTTCAACGGTGGTTTCAGGATGTTAAGACGGCTTATTGAGATTTTTAAATTAGTAAATTGTATTCCCTCTTTCAATCGGGATTGTATTTAACATAATAATAAAATAATAAAAATAAATTTATGGTATGTAACATAAATTTTATCATTTATGGCTTAAGGCACTTACAAATTGAACCTCCCTTAGTTTAAAATTTCATATATCTCAAGATTCTCAAGCATGCTCAACCTCGATATCACATTTTAAACGTAAAATACCTAAATGACAAAAATATGTATATATATTTTATCATTATTATTAAGTTATTAGGGCATTTTCACGAGAAGAGATACAAAAACTTATTTTTCTGAATCAGGTAAATTTTATGTTTTTCCTGCTCAGAATCTCGAGCTCTTTCGATCCTACTAGAAGAAAAAAAGTGTCACATTTTTTTGTTTCTATTACGTAACCGTTTTTCAAACACTTTGTACAGCGGTTACAAAGTGGAGAGCATGTAAAATGTGGGTGCGCCAAAGTATTTATAAAATTGCAACTTAGATTATTGGAACTCCGAAAATTTTTCTTATACAATTTAACTTCATAATGATCGGTATTTAGAATAATCTTTGTTCATAATCATCATCACATAGAATTATTTATGTTCATAATATTGTTTTTCATACATATTTTTAGTACTAACTTTTATGTTTATATAATTTTTCACTATACTTATTTTATGCTATATACTCTAATGTTATAGGTATTTATTTTTATCTGTACTGGTTTTATGTATGAATTATTTTTGTTTAATTAAATATAAATCGTACTATTACTGTAAACTAGCTACCTGCACAAATCAGGTTGTGGCAGAGTAGGTACTGTACTAAACGGGTTCCCTCTAAACTTTTTTTGTCCGAAACGCTTAGGACATAACAGACTTGGTATAATCTATTTTGGCATCAACTTAATGAGACAGAAACATCACTTGGCTTAAATAACAATATTTCGAATATTATTTTGTCCGAAACTATCTTGGCATATCATTAATTACGCCGAGTGTTATAAGACAGAAATTAGATTTGCATTTTTTATTTGGGCATGTAGCCACATGTTCGAAACTTGCCTTTTTCGTCAGGCAGAATTTGCTGTGAGGGTGAAAATTTCTGCAGTGAGCGAGCGAAGCGAGCGAACAAAACCTTCCGGGGCAGATCCGACTCGGATAGGTTAGGTTAGAAGACTAAGGCGGGAGCTTTGCTCCCGCCTTAGTCTTCGAGGTTATTTTTTTTTTAGCAACCTAGAAAGTACTCAGCTCAGTAACACAGTAAGTAACGTATAGAATATTATACCTCGATTATATTGAGAGGTTGTAATTATTCCTTCTCTGTTATGCTAAAACAAACTATGCCGATACTTTTTATGCACATCCAGATTATGCCTCATCATAAATAGGAGCATCGAAATTATGCTCGAATAATATTCGAACAACTCGAAATCTGCCACAAAGAAATATGCTAAAGTTGAGTATGTCACAACAGTTTCTGCACAAAGCCCATTATGACTACATAGTTTATGTTATTCATAAAAGAATTATACCACAACAGAGTGAACCTAATGGGAAAATGTTTATAAATAAACAATTTATTTCAAATAACTTTATGAGTATAGATTAATCTACTTGGCGACTTTAGGAGGATAAAATTCCGAAATAAAAATCGTTATGAACATTGTAGGTAGATGTATAATTTTTAGTAAGAAAAAAACATTTTTTTTAACCATTCACCCTGTTGTTCAAATGTTTTGCATGTTATAAATAAACAATTTATTTCAAATAACTTTATGAGTATAGATTAATCTACTTGGCGACTTTAGGAGGATAAAATTCCGAAATAAAAATAGTTATGAACATTGTAGGTAGATGTATAATTTTTAGTAAGAAAAAAAGTATGAGAAAAAATTTTCGGAGTAATGATGATTATGAGTAAAAAACGGTATTAGTAAAAATATTCGAAGAAAAAATTGTATAAGTGCCAATATGGACCCGTAAAATGTATGAAAAATGTGGGACCATTTTTTTCTTGTACTTTTTTTCTCCTAGATTGAAAGAACTCGTTATTCTGAGTAGGAAAAACATTAAGTTTACCTACCTTAAAAAAAATTTCTTCTCGATCTCTTCCTGCGAAAATGCCCATTAGTATGGCTTAAACCGGGATATTTACCATGTAAATTGCAATTATTCAACACCCAATATTTCGGAACTATTGCAAAATTACAAATGCCGTCTTAAACGGAGTAACTTATATTTGCTACTACAAAACACTCTGTGCACGTGTCCGACTCGCACTCAGTTTTGGGTTCCGTAGCCACTAATTTGCTTTTGGTAACTGTGGTTACCAGCTGTCACTCTTATTTTACATAGGAATAAAGCTCAACCAAAATTTCCAAGCAAATTAGTGGGTAGTAAACAAGGAACCCTTATAGTTTCGCCATGTCCGTCTGTCTGTCTGTCCGTCTGTCCGTCTGTCCTTCTATCCGTCTGTCCGCAGCATAGCTCAGTAGCCGATAGTACTAGAAAGCTGCAATTAGGTAGACTTATACATATTATATTAATCATACCAACAACGTGGTAGAATAAAAATTAGAAACAATTTTTTTTTTCGGGTACCTCTCCAACTGGTGAAATGGGGATGATTTTTTTTATTTGCTGTAATCCTGTAGTGTGGGGTATCATTGAATAGGTCTCTTAAAAGAGTAAGGGTTGTAGAAGAAAGTTTTTTTTTATTTAATATTTTCGGAGATAACCGCTCCAGAATAAAAAAAAATGGTGTCCCCCCCACCCTAACTTTTGATCCGTGGGTCCAAAAAATATGAAAAAAATCATGAATACTGGGTTTATAGAATACTTTAAAATAAAACTATTTTGAACGTAATTGGCCCAGCCGTTTTTGAATAACTACGGAACCCTATACTGAGCATGGCCCGACATGCTCTTGGCCGGTTTTATGTTAAATAAAGACGACCTTGCCACCATTGATATCCCTTCCTGTATGTTACATATGTAATACGCATGTATACAAGTCTGTTGTGTTCACAAAGACAGCAATTTGACTTCCGTCATGTTGACAAGTAGCCTAATAGAAACCCAATTTGCCAGCGCAACGAAATGGCACGCATTACGGGCTCAGGCGCCTTTAATAACACTACTATCGTCTACCCCGTACCTGCACACCCCCATCCACTTGTAAACATCACTAGCTCCACCATCCATTGCGTATTGTAAAGTATCTACGAGTCGAAGCTTGGATCTCTAGTCAGTAATGGATGAAGTTTTGAAGATGATGTAGTGTGGGAAGTCAGGTCTGGGTGAGGGGGTCAAGGGGAGACGAAGAAGCCTTGGCTGCCCCTGGGAGCAGCAGTGACATCCAGATCATTAGGGACTGATAAAGACGTTTCATCTTCGCCGAAGTAAGTAAACAGATATATTACGTTGTAATATCTGCTAGTTCTTGGTCAATGTCAAATACAGATATTAATAATGATACATACCTATGCGAGTTCGGGAAAATTGACTGTGGAAAATACGTACCTATTTGATATGAGTACCCAAGGATATCAATGAAATCGTACTTTTTTATTTCAGTCGTACCTACTCGTATATTATAGATGACATAGAGTAGGTAGTCTATAAAATGCTTATTTAGTTCATGGATACGACCTCAGAATTAATATTAACCCTCTAAAAGGCCGATCAATAAAAAATCACGATGAATCCTTAAAATAAAATAAAATGGATACCTAGTAGAAATTCTGGGATCCTTTTATTATGGCTTGTACCTAGTTTAAATCCTTCTATGTATTATGGCGTATTTAGTAGATATAGTTTCTGAATATAAAAAAGTACATTACGACACAAGTGCGAAAAACATGAAATTCGAAACGGGTGGCGATGTTTTAAAACACGACCGATAGGGAGTGTTTTAAAACGACACGACTTACGAATTTCGTTTTTGCACGTGTCTCGTACGACGTATTTTAGTACAGATGGCCCTCCAAAGTTTTGAACCTGACGTAAAATGACACACTTCTCGCACTAGAGCCTAAAAAAGGCACCATCTGTACTAAAAAAGATCTTATTACAAAATATTGTTTTTATCTAGGTACATAGACGATAGGACTCTGGGCTACAATTTTTCTTTTAGTAAAGTATAATATGCAACTTAACCTTGGATTCTTGAAAAATATAGCATTTTAGAGTTTTCAAAGTAATTTGATCGCAATTTAGAAGTTACGCGGCTTAGGGCAGAGTTTGGGTATAATATTGCAAACGTTATTGAAAAGATTCCCAAACTTCGATCACTGCGATTTAAGTTAAGCATTAGATCGCCTCGGATCATATTGGGGTTGCATGTACTAATGCGATTCAGTTTAGGTTCAGGGATATACAGTGATATACGACTCGTATAGTCTTGTCCCTTTCTCTCAACCTAAACTGAACCGCATTAGTACGTTATGGTAACCCCCCTGTGGACCTACCCTGCCGTGTCATGTCATAACTTGTGTTTTGAGGACCTCTAGTTAGATGAGATAGGTGTGACACGGCAGCACCGCTAACTATACTGGTAGTCAATAAAAAAGTATAAACAAATATGGCTGATTTTCGATGGTACATATTGGAAGGAATGAACCCAAGAGAAGATACTTTCAACTCCATTTATTAATACAGTTTTATCATATCACTTCAGTAAAATGCATTAAACTATCTCATACCTTAAACAGTTGGAAGCAATCAGTAATCCAAATAGTATTTTTATTAATTTTATCCAATAATTTTACACAAGCTCTGCGCCATTCGCAAAAATCGTCCGTCACTTGTTTTTTCTATCTTTAAAAAAAAACTTACCCAGAGGGATCGCTAGGCGATGGCGGGAAAATGTAGTGTTACCAGAACACTGATCTGAATATTGCTATATATATTTATTATTACGCTTACAATATATTTGACATATATCGTCGAAAGTTCAAATTCAAGACTGTCGTTAGTCGTTTCATATTTTGTTAAAACTTAAAAGCTTAAAAATATACTCGTGTCATTTTCACGTCGATGTTGGTGTTTCATATTTTTAGAATGATTGATGCATCGCCTTATCTGTGGAGTAAACGTTAAGAGCATGCCAGAGGTGATCATATTTTAATATGGCATATATCTATCCCGGTGACGAGTTTGGTATCAATCACATTTGCGCGATAAGGTCATTCAAAACTAAAACTGTGAGGATATTTTTGAAAACAACCCAAAAAATTGCCTTATTCCATAATCACACACTTTTAGAACACAACCTTGGTTTTATTACGAACTTAAAATTTAAATTATAAATATTAGATGTCATATACCAAAAAAAAAACGACCAACACGGCCGCCCATCAAGACCGAGTGGCCGAGGGATACAGGCATCAGCCGCGAAAGCTGAGTACGTGGGTTCGATCCCCACCTCGGACATTAGGTGATCTTGGTCGTTTTTCTTTGGTATATGACATCTAATATTTATAATTTACATAGTATTAAGTAGTATGACTACTGGAGAATAATAAAAAGTACAAATCAAAATATTTAGTTAATAAATAATTTGATTTCTATTTTCGCAATATATTATGTTTAAAATTTAAACCTTGGGTTAGTTTTTTATTAGTATCAGCGTAAAAATATATCTGGGTCAATCACTTTTTTTATGTCACTCGTTGCCATGGTTACTATTGGTTACGTTCTCCTGGGTCACCCTTAAAATCACAGTTTAGCAGCATTCAAATTGACAAAAGTTTGAATTTTTTGACAGTTATGTGGCCTTTCTAAGGTGGGTCATCCACTCATCATGATAGTAGAGTGTGCATGATACTTTCTTTAACAAACTATCCCACTCTTGTCCCGTGGGTGATGTGACAGAATAACAACAAAAAAAAAGTGATTGACCCATCTGCGAACGTGTTTCACGATATGTGTCAAAGATGTCCAGCGCTATGGAAATCAGCCATAACTGTTTACTTTTTTTTTATTCTACTAACGATTAGTATACGTTTTTGCTAGAAAACACTGTGCTAGAAAATGTTATGAAAGAATATCTGAAACTTTTCGGAAGAACAAAACAACGCTCGAAACTCGAAAGGCAAATAGGAAATCTTCGAGATCGAGTTCATAGGAACACTGTCTCTTAAGCATCCCTAGAGAGTGAGGTGGCATTTCATCTTACTCACGGCATTGCATGTTTTTAAGAAGCCGTCAGTGATCGATGGTGGCGGTATTAGGGACGGAACCCACGACACGCATCCATCACGGGGGATGTGCGCTAATCGATTGTCGAGACAGCATTATATCACTCAATGTATGATGAGATTGATTAAGGTCCGTCGTAGTTATGGTCGTAGTCGTCGGTCATCTAATTACGTGTATCTCAAATTTTTATCAGTGGCCAATCCATAATTCTGCCATCTTATTGTGAAGGCGTATTCAGACCAAACGAGCATTCGCTGTTCTATCCCCCACTCTACGAAATCAACGAGTCACTTTTTGTGTAACGATCGAATTTCGTAGAGTAGGGTGTTAGAATAGCGAATGCTTCTTTGGTCTGAATGCTCCTTTAGAGAGCAGTATTTGGGTCAAAATTATTTTCGTTGTCTTATTTTGTGTCCCTAAAAAACGTGTTGCAGTGGTGATTTTCGTATGAGATGACGTTTTGTTTTTAATTTCTGATGTATGGATTCAAACCTAGCGTGAAAAAGAAATACAAGATTTTTTTATATATTGATTCGTCCACTATGTTAGTCCACTGTTGGACGTAGGCTTCTCCTATTAACTACGCTTATAGACGCATTACATACATATAATTATAAATGTTGATAATTTAGTAAAAGGTGTATTTTGTAAATTTTGTAAAAAACATGATAATTTAACTTTTACCTATTACACGTTAACATGTGCAGCGGAAGATTAGAACCCCACGATTGTCTGTAACACAGTCTGCAAATATTAATACAAATGTAATCAGGTTTTAATTTCTTTCCGCTACCCAAAGGTTGTCTGGAAGAGATTGCTTTATAGCGATAAAACCGCCTGTTGTGTGCCTCTATGAATAATAGTTTGTTTTAACCATGTGTACAATAAAAAGTATTCTATTCTATTCTACATATTTTATTGTATGTTTCCTAAAGACTAATAATTGTAAAGTGTTTTGATATACACTTGATAGTCCCTGCAGGTGACCCGCCTGACCACCGAGATACCTAACTAGGGTGTAACCCTAGTTAGGTAATTGGGACCGGAATCTTTATTTTACAAAAACCTCGGATTAGCTCAATATTTTAAAATATTTCATACTGTTTATAATACTACTCAATATTTTATGTAATTTACAATATCATATTTTTAAATTACTCCATTAACTTACAATTTATATGCCGCAGAACGAAAAAGAACCTATTATTTTTTTAATGAAGAAAATAACGGTTCCGGTCCCTGGTTACCAATACTAGTATATTTTGTCGTATAAACATTTGTATTCCTAACTTGTAGATATATACCTAAAGCTGTCCTCAGCCCTACCACATGCGCTGTGACTAAGTGACGACTGTGGTTTCTTTGTTCGCGTTATCAAATGAAATGCTATAAATGTGTTCATTATACAGTCATGTTTAATTAACTGATGTAGCCCTTAAGTGGACCCCGTAAGGTTGAAAATGGCGAGGGAAAGCAGCTAACAAGCCACAAGTGAGTCGATCAATTTATTCCGCGCATACGCAGCTGATGGTTAGATCACTTGCAGAGTGCAGGCGAATTGATCTTCATGTACTATGATTATAAGCAGCAATAACTTCTCGTCAAAAATATATTTGATACAAGCTTTTATCCACATTGCACGCAGAACAGATAGCCAATTGGGGTCGTAAGGTGTTCAAGTAGAGACCACGATTTTACAAACTCAGTGTAGGATGTCCACCCATAAGATGGACATCAGACAGACGACCTTATGAAAATCGCCGGAAGGTCGCTTCCATCCGGTGCAAAGGGATAGACATGCCGTTCAGCAGTGAAGCGTCAGAAGAGTTTTAACCCGAACTACCCATAAACACTCAGGCTAGATTCACACAGAGTATTTTTTCCCATATACCGTATTCGAGATTTTCTCGAACGTCGTAGTGACAATAGACTTTGAATAATAACGTTCACACGGATCCCGCATACCGTATTCGGGAATGCGTGTGAACGATACTACACAAAGTCTATTGTCACTACTTTGTTAGAGAAAATCTCGAATACGGTATACGGGAAAAAAATATCCGTGTAAATCTAGCCTCACGATTTGAGTACTCAAGTCGATCCTGACAGCTGTCAGTTTCATAGATTATCTGTCAACAATGTCACTTTTTGACACATAATGTATTGAAATAACATGTGCCAGGATTGACTTCATAGCGGCGGCCGAGTATAGTTGTCTTTTGCTCAATTTCCAAAGCATGCACGACACCGAAGTTCGGGGATTTGTCTTTGTTACTCCAACGAAGGCGTCACTAGAGTAACAGAGAAAAAAAAATCCGAAATTTTCGAACGTTTGTTCGCGGTAGGGCCTCAGGTCTCAACGACACGTTAAGGTTAGGTTAGGTAAAAGAGACACGGCGATACTCGCCCGGCGGTGATAGCTAGATGAGTATCGCAGTACGTCTATTTTATTAACACGGGAGTGAATATCTTTTGTTCGTGTTTATTAGCAGATGGTTCACAGCTTAGTAGCTCGGTGAGACCAGTGGCCCTACCGCGAACTACGAAATCCGAAAATTGCGGGGATTTTTCTCTGTCACTCTAATGACGTCTTTGTTGGAGTGACAGAGACAAATCCCCGAAAATGGCGAACTTCCGTGCTCGCGGTAGCAGGCCAGTGTCTTATACTGGTTGTCGGACCGTCGCTAGAGCCCGCGTAGTGGAGACAATGCACCGGCAGTATCGCATGATGTATGCTGATGCGGGCGCCATTGCGCCGCTGCTGCGAGTGCGCTGTGCTGACGTATGCTTACTTTTTATACATTAAGGTGCGTTCAAACTAAAAGAGCATTCGCTGTTCTAACCCCACCCACTCTACGAAATTCGATCGGTACACAAAACGTGATTGGTTGATTTCGTAGAACGGGCGCTAGAACAGCGGATGCTCTTTTGGTTTAAACGCACATTCATGGTATGACTACCAGAAATAAAGAATGATTTTTTCTACTTGTTCTTCATTGGAATAAGATACTAGGTATTTCTGATTTAGATTTTTGAGTTGTTACAATCATGTACAGAAAGTTAACGTTACTCTTAATTTCCTAGATTTTTATATTGAACAGAGAGCTAACGCAGGGGCATCTTTACATATAAGTATCAAAATATTGGTTTCCTGGAAACCCTTAACTTTCGAACACGATCGTATTCGTGACACATCTGTCAAACTAAATAAGAAACACCTCTCTACTATGAATACGCACTCAAACAGTTCACTATATTTTTTTTACACTCTGTACAGGGTGCTTAGACAAGTAGCCAATCGCTAGCGCTTAATCGTCAATCGTAAACGAAAGGCAGCTAACTGTCTTTGTCACACTAATGTGAAAGAGTGACAGAGAGGGAAAACTACGACACGCTACTAAGCGCTAGCGATTGGCAACTTGCCTAAGCATCCTGTAATAGTTATTCTTTTAAAGGCATAGGTATTAGGTTAGTCCAGTACAATTTCCTAAAATGCATTGTTAGCTTATACAATTTAGAAGTCTCTGTGACATTTTTTGAATGGATACATAGTAGGTATGTATATTTTTTACACACTGAAAATTATCTCAAGCTTTTTCAACAGCGACTTCAGCAGGGATGTATTTATGTATTCTAGGTGACTTCAAGGTCGTGATACGGAATAACAAACAGTGAAGAAGATGGAAGCTCAACAACTTTTTCATTGGAAACAAAACCTAAAACGGCATCACTGGAAACCTCGGGATATACAGTCTAATACCGCAGTGTAATAAATTAATAAACAATAATATGGGAAGACATGTAACCCTCTTTCATATTTGTTCGACAGGTAAAGGTGCATTCAGACCAAGCGAACATTCGCTATTCTAACCTCCCACTCTGCGAAATTCGATCGTTACACAAAACGTGATTGGCTGATTTCGTAGAGTGGGGGATAAACAGCGAATGCTCTTTTGGTCTGAATGCACCTTAACACTACTACATTCTTAGAGTTCTGTAGTAAACAATAACGAATCCTAATAGTTTCGCCATGTCCGTCCGAAATGAGTTGAATTATATCCAATGTAATTGTCATTGTTTTGAATACACTGCCAATGATATTTTACACCGCCTATTTTTTTGATTCACCTTTTTGGCGTTTAATTGATACACATGGAACCAATTGGCCCAGGGTTACGAAGCCAGACAGGTTCTGCTAATGAATACAGTTTTATTATTTTTGGACACAGCCTATATGTCATTGTTTGGCGCAATTAATACTGACAGGTCCAACTCTCAAGGCTGTGAAACCAGACAGGTCTTACCATTTGTGATTACCCGTCTAGGTACTTCAGAAAAAGAATTCTCCTATATTGAATGCAATGCAATAGTCTTTTCTCAAACATGTAATGAAATATTAAATAGACTCGGAAGTATCGCTTTTAGGGCGTAGTAACTCACCGGGATGGAAATGGAATTTCATAACACGTAGGCCTAGGCCTGCAAAGTAACTTTTTTTTATTTCGACAACATTGTCATTTTTTTTTGTATTTCTTTGTATGTTTGAGAAAAGCACTATACATGCCTCGGCGTAAAAACGGATTCCTGGCCTCGTTACCTATCCGGTATATACCAACTTGGCCAGAAATCCTCATTTTCCCGGCCTCTGATGTAATGTACTATAGTAGTATTCATCAAACACAGTTATCATGATTGTACAGTCAAGTGCAAAATATGTATCGAAAGAATCCTCTTCTAAATATGTTACGATGTCCTTATTACACAGAAAATTAAACTGCATATTTTTGAGCATTTTTACATACACTTTAACTTTATATCTTAACTCCTTTCCATGACAATGAAAATAAAATATTTTAACTTGACTATTAATCATGGCCAAGTGATTAGCTTCACAATACCATTGACTAAATTCGCTGTGATTCACGGAAGGTCGTCTGGTGTAATTGGAAGCACGTTGGACCGGCAATCCTGAGGAAGCGGGTTCGAATCCCGTGAGAACCAGAGTCTTTCGCAGTTGATTTTTTCTATGGTAAGCACATCTGTTACGACATTGTGGGATTATCCGCATTGTAAAAAACTAACACCAACATCAATTTGTTTAATTATAAAATTTATGTTTTCTGGACTATTAATCTTTGTCTAATTAACAAACTTAGGTAAGTATTTCCCTGATTGTGATTGTTTCTATATAAGTATTTGTCTAACACATACACCCCCATTATCGACATGCTACGACCTAAGTTTATTATTTTATTTTTGTTAATAAGACCTAACTTTCGAAACCCTTAAAAAATGTTTCCTTATTGGCCAAGATGCCGGGGACCAAATTAAACCAATCACAACAAAGCGATTACTTTACAAGCCTAGCCGCGTAATGTTTGTATGAAATTCCATTACTATCCTCTTCTGTTTGACAAGCCCTAAATGGGATACTCCCGAGCCTATTTTTATGCACATAATGGCGATATTTCATTGCAAGTTTGAGAAAACCCTAGTTTATAGTAATAACAACATAGCCAGGGTTGTATTCCTGACTAGACACGTGGTATCTCGTGGTCAGCTAATGGCGTCGGATCGGAAATAGCCGCTGTCAACCCTAGCTCAGGTATCGATCGGTTTATTTCGGCGCAAAGTACTAATCCAAGCAGCCAATACAGTGAGAGTTATTATGTATTTCATGATGAGCAGTCTGACTGTTATGTCTGATATACAGGGTGGTCCAAACCTTGACGTCAAAAAATTTTTTTTAGATTCCTTACGTCATGAGCTATCAGAATATACGCCATGTATATTAGCCGATTTTTTGTAGTTTTCGAGTTATGAATTTTTGAAAAATTTTTTTTGAGATATTCTGGAATTAAGAAATTTATTAATAAAAAAAAAACTATTGGGTTTATTAACTATTTTCTTTTTGTAAAAGTATAACTACAAATTAAGCATTTACTGACAAAAAAATTAGCGTCCTCACTTTGATACAAGTAGGATAAAAAAATACCTAATTCAAAATTTTACGCTAAAAACGCATCATAATGGCATTAATGTACGTAAATAAAAAAATAAAACATACCCCAAGAAATTTTCGTATTCTAAAGACCGCCCTAGACCTTGGGCCTTCGTAAAAGCAAAAAAAGTGATACTTAATGATGAGGATTTTTCGGAGTAGTCGGTCAAACAAACTTAAAAAAGCTTAAAATTTTAAATTAGTAAAAAATGGCTTAAATTACTACACAAATTGAGCTTTGGTGGTATTTTCTGTCTTTGTTTATTGATTAGAACAACAAAACAGACGAAATTTCACATTATTTTTAAATTAAAAGTTTAGAAGTTTTTTTTGTAATTTATTTGACCGACTACTCCGAAAAATCCTCATTATTAAGTATAACTTTTTTTTTGCTTTTACGAAGGTTTAAGATCTAGGGCAGTCTTTACATTACCAAAAATTGGGATATGTTTTATTTTTTTTATTTACGTACATTAATGCTATTTTGATGCGGTTTTAACGTAAAATTTTAAATTTGGTATTTTTTATCCTACTTGTATCAAAGTGAGGACGCTAATTTTTTTGTCAGTAAATGCTTTATTTGTAGTAATACTTTTACAAAAAGAAAATATTAAAAAAACTTAATTGTTTTTTTTTATCAATAAATTTCTTCGTTCCAGAATTACTCAAAAAAAAAAATTCAAAAATTCATAACTCGAAAACTACAAAAAATCGGCTAACATACATGGGGTATATTCTGATAACCCATGACGTAGGGAACCTAAAAAAAATTTTTTGACGTCAAGGTTTGGACCACCCTGTATACTTCGTATGCCTCAATATCACTTGCTAACTAAGTTCTTAAAAAGAAGGAGGTTCTCAATTCGACTGATTTTTTTTTGTTGGATGTATGTTAGCCGATATCTCCGAGAATCATGAACCGATTTTAATTATTTTTTTGTGATCGAACGTGCATAACACCGAGATGGTCCCGTTGGCACCAAGTTGGGGTCTGATGATGGGATCTTGGAAAAATCGAGAGATCTCTTCAAAGGTTATTGGTACATGTATGGACGCTTTTGGTAGTTTTCATTCATTTACAAGAATTTGCATTAAGAAAGTAGAATTTACGGAAACAAATCGGGGATCTTGGAGAAATCGGTTGAAGTCGGTTTTTAAAATTTTTAATTTGGTGATTATTGCTCTACTTTCGGTTATAAATTAGAGAACCTATACATCGTTAAGGCCGGGCCACACTGGATGCGTGTGCAGCAGGTGCGCGTGCGCGTGTGCGTCGCGTGCGCGTTGTAACATTATGTAAAGGCACATACATTACATATTTAGACCATTCACGTGTCGAAAGGTCAATTCCATGCAAGAGTGTAATGAAAGTGACCATTTTCTCACGTTTTTATTTATTAACTCTTCCAATGTTACAGACATTATATCTGAATATCAAGATTATCCTTATTTAGAATAATGTAACACTTACACTTTGAGACATACTTAAATAAACAGATGAAGACAATAGTCACTTTCATTAAAGTTACGTGGATTTACCCAAAATACAATAGGCCTACAGTAGGTATCCGGCGATAAAGTTTTCACATCGGTCTCCGGAAAGAGACTCGGCTTTATAGAGCGTTGTCCCTCTTTTTATTTTTTTTTTAATACCACGTCGGTGGCAAACAAGCATACAGCCCGCCTGATGGAAAGCAGTCACCGTAGCCTATGGGCGCCTGCAACCTCAGGGTGTCACATGCGCGTTGCCGACCCAATAAAAATAACGTTGGCACAACAAAATGGCTCCACTTCACCTGATTGTAAGTGAAAAGTAGAGCCCAAATCGCGGCGGCAACGAACAGGAGACAATCAGTAACCTGTTAGTTGCCACCGCACCGCCTTGCTGGCCCGCTAGATGCTGGTAAATACACCGGCTGACCCCGAAACACGGCAAACACGAAGGTAAGTCATTTCACGGGCGTTTACACCGAATGTACGGTGGTAGCCAACCAGGCGGGTACTAGTAAAAATACCCTACCACCGGCTGAGAAGCTGGCTACTCAGTATTTCCCTTAGTCGACTCCTACGACACCCACGAGAAGAGAGGAGCGGTGATTTTTGTATTCTTACTCCGTCACCGCACGTCACCACGTAAAACATGGTTTATTATAGTAGAATACATCATTAAATTTAATAATCTCTCCAATTATTTTATGTACAGTATTCAAGAAATATTAAATGTCTCTCAACAGGACAAATCCATCAAGTTATTAAATATAACGCTTTATTTTTGAGCACCAGCACGAGTAAAGGTTTAAAGATAATATTCAGATACAATTTAATATTCCAAAATCGTGCATTTATTTCACAAGTAGTCGTTAAGGGTTCTTCTCAATCGTAGCTCTAAAGGAAACTCGGGATTGAATCCTTGGGATAATTGAAACTTGATATAATATTTGCAAATTTCTCCTTCTGACTGATCCTTTAAGTAGTCGTACAGTTTCTAAATTTAGGTTGGTTACCAAAATAGACAATTACTTACGGCGGTGTACTGCCATTTGGCAAATTATGTTTCCCAAATATGACTTCCCAAATAACTTATCGCAATAGTCTCATTTCCCAAACAAATCTTTAGCAAAGTTACATTTCTCATTTTATTCATTTGGTCAAATTATTATTTTGCAAAGTTTCACTTCGTTAAGATTTTATTAAGCAAATGCTTATTAAGCAAATGTTTTATTTTGTCATAAGTTAAAATCAAAAAAAAAAATTCCCAAATTTGATACTTAGCAAGCTCTACTTATAGCAAAAGCCTGGCAAATGATAATATTATTTTAAAGTTCGTAGGTCTATACAGGAATTTCGTACTTTTTTGCACAACCCTTGGCTTGAACTTGCCTGGAACAAAAAACGTATTTCATGAATAATTGGTATCATAATGAATGAAGTGAGAAAATAAAATCCATCATAATGATCATTATTCATATTTTCTATTGGTACACATAGCCACGGATAAAACAATTATATTTTTATTTTCATTTTCATAAAAAAAACTATCCCAGAGCCACCGTTAGGTACGACGACGCGCGAAGCGAGGAGGAGTGTTAGGTGAAACTGCGACCATACAGCGCACGAGCCGAGCGAGCGAAGCGAGCGTGCCGCGGCAGCGGCCGGCGAGTGCCAGAACCGACTGTTTTGTTATTCCCTCGGCATTGCGTTCCCAAATCAGTTTCATCTAAATTACTGTTTAGAACCCGACTTTTAATTGTTTATCAACATAATACATATAAAACCCCGTGTGAGCTTTTATTAAAAAAAACATAAACATACCTATATAAAATTCGCCTCAAACTATACCCAAAAACATTGGTAATGGAATCATTACCTTTATTGTATAAACTTATTCTGAATTATGATATAAACAAACAAACAAACAAATCTTATCTAAAATAAAAATTGGTAATTATTTAGTTAACTAAATGCCAGCAAAACCATCAACTTCATGAAAATATGTATTATAAAAAGTTCCAATTAAAAACCAAGCCCAAAGATAGAATTTCCAACCATTTAGTTGGGAAATAAAACGATTTCATAAGATTCAATTGGAATATGATCTTTCGGCGAAATGACTTTATGCGAAAAATTGGTTGCGATGTAATATTGTATATGCGGTATAAATCGTATGCCATACAATATTTTGGGATTAGTATGTTACGCCAAACGATGCATTTGCCAAAAAATATTTTGGGAAAATAAAAGCGACCAAGTGATTCTTTGCTAAACAATCACTTGCCAACAAAAAGGCTTGCTAACTGTAAAATTGCGATAAGTTGTTTTGACAATTGAATTTTTGCCAAATGAAAATTTGGGAAAAATAGTTTGCGATGTGATACTTTGGGAAAAATTATTTGCCAAACATTAGTAAACCACTTACGGCTATGTTTTATGCGCGTAGAACCGATGGCCGTTGGGGCGGGAAGGTTCTTGAGTGGCGGCCACGTACCGGAAGGCGTAGCGTGGGTAGGCCCCCCACAAGGTGGACCGATGACCTGGTGAAGGTCGCAGGAGTCCGCTGGATGCGGGTGGCGCAGGACCGGTCATTGTGGCAATCTTTGGGGGAGGCCTATGTTCAGCAGTGGACATCTTTCGGCTGATATGATGACGATGATGATGATGTTTTATAGAACTGCCGTTTGCAGTGTGGTAACGGCAGTAACAATACAATTTGATAATTGCGCAGAAAGTTGAAAAAAGTGATAAATCGCAACTCTTCCCATGGGTGACGAGTCGACTAAGAGATTTCAAGTGTCACTGACCAAGAGACCATTTATTTATTGAAGATAGATGATGGGCAGCAGCATCATCGCTGTTGTGTCACCTAAATCTACTTAATGTTTTTTTTATTTTTATAATGTACCTTTATCTGTTTCTTTATTTGTATATCTTTTAATTTTAGTTTCATGACGCATTGGTGTAAACTGTAATGTCGTGTAAACTTTTGTTTCAATAAAATAAAATAAATAAAATAAATAAATCATCATGCTGGAGTGGACACATTACTGCGATCGCCGACCCGCTTTCCCAGTGTGGCAATTATGGGTATTTACCTCCTAATGCGTCCATACGCTTCGGTAATAGGAGAGGCCTTTCTCCAGCAGTGACTTGTTATAGGCTAATGAATTGATGATGATTCACACGGGTATACAGTACTGATACTAAAACCTTCCTCTTGAATCACTCTAAACAAACGCATCGAAATCTGTTCATTTACTTAGGGACAAAGCGGGAAGTTAAATATACAGTGATAGTGACAAGAGTTATATTAATATACATATAAGATAAGTAGGCTAATAATCATCATCATCATATCAGCCGAAAGACGTCCACTGCTGAACATAGGCCTCCCCCAATGATTGCCACAATGACCGGTCCTGCGCCACCCGCATCCAGCGGACTCCTGCGACCTTCACCAGGTCATCAGGCTAATAATAAATGCAAAATATTACATTAAATAATGCAGCCCACTGTAAAACCATATAAGTTATCATAATTTATAACCCTCTTAACTCGAAGGGGCCATAGAGGTTCCGTAAGTGGTGCCGTGTGGTGACGGCAGTAAGAATACATTTGTCACCACCCCAACTCTTCCCGTGGGTGTCGTAGGAGTCGACTAAGGGACTAAAGTGTTACTGATCATACACTTGACCCGGGTATGTCTGAAAACTACGACCAAGACCACCGGGGGATGGGCAGCAGCATCCCTAAAGTGCGGTGGAGACACTGCGATCGCCAACCCGCATGCCAAGCGTGGCGATTATGGCAAATACCCCCCATTAATGAGTGTACAAATAAGGCCGCGGCCCCGAGGTTCCGGCGACCCCCGGTGCCCTGGTTATGGTAGCGGCCAGGGTGCTAGCGGGGTCAGGGGTGCTAAGAATCTCCGGCAAAGATCCGGCTACCACCACCGACGACCTCTGGCCCTGGCAACGTACAACACACGTACACTGCGGACCGACGAAAAGTTAGTGGAACTGGAGGAAGGATTGAGCAAGTTGCGTTGGGACATTGTGGGATTGTCAGAAGTCCGAAGAGAGGGCGAGGACACGATAATCCTAAAGTCCGGCAACTTGCTCTATTTCCGGGAGGGCGACCAACAGTCCCAGGGAGGTGTCGGGTTCATCGTTCACAAGTCCCTCGTAAACAACGTGGTGAAGATCGAGAGTGTGTCGGCTAGGGTGGCGTACCTTATACTCAGAGTATCTGAGAGATACTCGCTGAAGGTCATACAGGTGTACGCGCCGACTTCGACACACTCCGACGACGAGGTGGAGGCTATGTATGATGATATCTCAAAAGCCATGCATAGCTCCAGAACCTACTTCACCGTTGTTATGGGGGACTTCAACGCGAAACTGGGCAAGAGAGATGGTGACGAACTGAGGGTGGGGCAATTTGGGGTTGGACGTCGGAACCACCGGGGCCATCTGCTGGCTGGTTTCTTGGAGAAGGAGGGACTCTACATGATGAACTCCTTCTTTAAGAAACGCGAGCACAGAAAATGGACTTGGATGAGTCCCGACGGTGCAACTAAAAACGAGATCGACTTCATCATGTCGACGAAGAGACATATATTCAACGATGTTTCTGTGATCAGTACGGTTAAAACCGGTAGCGATCACCGCCTGGTAAGAGGCACGTTGAATATATGTCCTAAGCTAGAACGCTCGCGACTGATGAAGTCTACGCTCCGTCCTGCACTCCATCTCCAAAACCCCGAGAGCTTTCAGCTGGAACTCCAAAACCGTTTCGATTGCCTAGGCGATGACGTGGACGTATTCAACGACGGGTTTGTGGAAGCTGTCCATAGCGCTGGGTCTAAGTTTTTTAAGGCCCAGCGGACAAATAAGACCAGAAAGCTCTCAGACTCCACTCAGAAGCTAATGGAAAAAAGGAGTGAACTGGTTCTGCAATCCTCAGTTGATGCGACTTTATACCGGCAGCTCAACAGACAGATCTCTAAGTCCCTCAAACGCGATATGCGCCAATTCCGTACCAAGTGTATAGAAGAAGCCATCGAGCGGAACAAGGGCTCTAAAGTTTTTGCAAGGGATCTGTCTGTTGGGCAAAGCCAGCTCGCCAAATTAAAGACTGAGGATGGTAGAATCGTCACATCCAGATCTGAGCTGCTGAGTGAGATAGAGGGTTTTTATGGACAGCTGTACACGTCAACTAGCACACCCGAAGTTGATCTAGCGGAAGACCTCAGAGCTAGACTGACCCGACACTATACAGAAGACATCCCGGACATCAGCCTGTGCGAGATTAGAATGGCTCTTGAACAGCTCAAAAATAATAAGGCGCCTGGGGAGGACGGAATTACAGCTGAGCTTCTGAAGGCGGGTGGTAAACCGATCCTTATGGCCCTTCAGAAGTTGTTCAATTCCGTCTTACTGGAAGGGAGAACGCCAAAGGCATGGAACAGAGGTGTGGTGGTACTGTTCTTCAAAAAAGGTGACAACGCTTTATTGAAGAACTACCGACCCATCTCACTTCTGAGCCATGTCTATAAGCTGTTTTCAAGAGTCATTACGAATCGTCTTGCACGCAGGCTTGATGACTTCCAGCCTCCCGAACAAGCCGGTTTCCGAAGAGGCTTTAGTACCGTAGACCACATCCATACGCTTCGCCAGGTTATACAGAAGACCGAAGAATATAACCTGCCCCTCTGTTTAGCGTTTGTGGACTACGAGAAAGCCTTCGATTCGATCGAAACATGGGCGGTACTACAGTCTCTCCAACGGTGCCAAGTCGACTACCGCTATATCGAGGTGTTGAAGTGTTTATACGAGAGCGCCACAATGTCAGTCCGACTCCAAGACCAGAGCTCGAAGCCTATTCTGCTGCAGCGGGGAGTTAGGCAAGGAGATGTCATCTCCCCTAAGCTGTTTACCGCTGCACTGGAGGATGTCTTTAAGACTCTGGACTGGAGAAGGCTGGGTATCAACATAAACGGCGAGTACCTCACTCACCTTCGATTCGCTGACGATATAGTAGTCTTGGCTGAGACCTTGGAGGACTTAAGTACTATGCTCGTTGATCTCAGTAAAGCCTCCGAGCGAGTTGGTCTTAGGATGAACATGGATAAGACGAAAATCATGTCGAATTCCCATGTAGCACCAACTCCCGTAATAATCGGAGACTTTACACTCGAAGTTGTAGACGAATATATATACCTAGGGCAAACTATTCAGTTAGGTAGGTCCAACTTCGAGAAAGAGGTCAATCGTCGAATCCGACTCGGTTGGGCAGCGTTCGGGAAGCTACGACACATATTTTCGTCCAATATTCCGCAGTGTTTGAAGACGAAAGTCTTTAATCAGTGTGTGTTGCCAGTGATGACATACGGTACTGAAACGTGGCCGCTTACAATGGGTCTCATAAGAAGGCTCAAAGTCACCCAAAGGGCAATGGAGAGGGCTATGTTAGGAGTCTCTCTGCGTGATCGGATTAAAAATGAGACCATCCGCAGCAGAACCAAAGTAACCGAAATAGCTCTCCGAATCGCTAAACTGAAGTGGCAGTGGGCGGGGCACATTGCGCGTAGAACCGATGGCCGTTGGGGCGGGAAGGTTCTTGAGTGGCGGCCACGTACCGGAAGGCGTAGCGTGGGTAGGCCCCCCACAAGGTGGACCGATGACCTGGTGAAGGTCGCAGGAGTCCGCTGGATGCGGGGGGCGCAGGACCGGTCATTGTGGCAATCTTTGGGGGAGGCCTATGTTCAGCAGTGGACGTCTTTCGGCTGATATGATGATGATGATGATGATGAAGTGGTACCCAAAGGACCCCGTACTGTCTGCTACTGTCGAAGTAACCCTCATTTATAATATTTTATTTACTCGCATACTGGCACACTGGCACAAGCCAGAAAAATTAGTATGTGTACGACACTTTTTGTTCTCTTCATAAATTGATAAAAGTCAATTATATGTAATAGCTATTAAAAAAATTAAAATCGACTTCAACCGATTTCTTCAAGATCTCACCATCAGACCTCGCCTTGATGCCAATGGGACCATTTCGGGGTTATACCCATTCTAGTTATTTAAAAAATGAAAATCGGTCCTCGAATCTCGGAGATATTGAGTAAGATTTTTTAGTAAAACGGTTAAAAGTAGTACTACTTAACCCAATTCTTAAAATTAAAAATGATTAATCAATAAACCAAAAGAGTGATGGGCGATTTTGCGCCAGGGATGACACGGGCGGGTTATTTGACTAGTACTTTTGGTACTGTTTGTAACCTGTAATTGTATGTTTTTATTAAATATAACAATTTCAAAATTAATGATTTTATTTAAACATATTACAAATTCACACCAACTTGTGGGTTACATTAGAAACCATAAACATAAAATGTATTTAAACGAGCTCGCAACGACGATCGTCAAGCGGCATTCCGGTCTCGCGACAATTAGCATGATACCCCCCACGGAATAAACGAGGAGTAGCCATATATAGGCGTAATTTGTTTTTACTATCTTCCCCTGCGCTCGATCATAGTAGTCACAGTAATCTTTCTCGTGTATGTCGGCGGCGTTCCGCCCTTGGGCTCGTCAGACTCCATTTTTGATATATTATTGGAAATAAACCACTCAATACGTTAGACTTTATTTAATTCAAATACAGAATTTCCAAGAAAGTAATTAACCTGCTTCTAAGGGCGCATGGGCTTAAATACTCGGTAACAAACAACTCCACCAGATGTCCCTCCAGCATTATCACGCCACCTGGTTTGGTCAAAACAAGTGACGTAATTTACAACACATTAATACCCATTTTATTTCATTATACATAAAAAATGTAAAAAGCTTTAGGAGAATATAACTACAATTATGTAATTAATAGTTCATGCTATAATACAGTTTTATCAACACATATTGTAATCGGAAGTTATCAACAATCTTACTAAAATACACATTGAAATGATGATTACAATAACAATTCAACATCTCATTATTTTAATCAAAGAAAATAATAATATATATTTGGAAGGTACGCCGCCCATATGTACTAGAAGCTATTTACTTAATTAGGTATCTGGGTCAAAATTCTTTTCGTTGCCTTTGTGTCCCGAAAAAACGTGACGCAGTGGTAATTTTTGTATGAGATGATATTTTGTTTTCAATTTCTTATGTATGGATTAAAATCTAACGTGAAAAAGGGTGTCCATTCATTTTACCGACAAACATTTAATCGAATTTCATTTCATCGACAACGATTCATCGTAACTTCAGTACTAGGAATTTCGTTTGGCATTTTTTTGTAACACATACTATTCAATTAAAAAACTTTTACTGCACTGAAAAACTATTCAACGAATATCACTTGGTCAGTGTTTTGTTTCAAATTATTTTAATTGTCTCAACTACTAAACATTGAAATTCATTTATTCGACATTTTACTACAATACATTTTTATATGTCGTACATTTATACATTTTTCGGCTGGGTTGGAAGGGGGCTGAGGATTTAGAAAAAAATTGATGGATGTTGGTGGCATTATGACACGTATTTTTTATTAATTTAGCGTGCAGAATACGCTAAAATAAGCATGTTTTGTAAGAAAAACTTTTTCCCAAAATAAAAGTCTATGTTCATAAATAGTAGTTTTGAAAATAAATATTTTGAAAAAAAAAAAATGGCCGAGTGAGCGAGCGAAGCGAGCGAACAAAACCTTCCGGGGCAGATCCGACTCGGATAGGTTAGGTTAGAAGACTAAGGCGGGAGCAAAGCTTCGAGGTTATTTTTTTTATTGCAAATCAGAAACTCCGATGTAACTGCGTCTAGATTCGATAACGAAATATTTTGAAAAAAAAAATGGCCGAGTGAGCGAGCGAAGCGAGCGAACAAAACCTTCCGGGGCAGATCCGACTCGGATAGGTTAGGTTAGAAGACTAAGGCGGGAGCTTTGCTCCCGCCTTAGTCTTCGAGGTTATTTTTTTTTATTGCAACCCAGGAACTCCGATGTAACTGCGTCTAGATTCGATAACGAAATATTACAAATTGAAATAATATTACGCGGAATAAATATTACTAAATTAAAAACAAATTGAAATAAAAAATCCCATAACAAAAAACCTCGATATAAGCTATACACATAATAACTCCAATACCATTTAAAAGTCCTTGATTTAAATTTATTGGAAACGATTCTTCGACAGAACGACTTGTCGATGAAATGAAAATACTTGAATCGTTGTCTTTGAAACAATATTCGATTAAATGTTTGTCGGCGATTCAAGGGTAAACCGTGAAAAAGAAATAGAAGTGCGGATTGTTTTTATACACTGAATCGAAACAGGAACTACAAGCGTGACAGAGTGCATGGTATGAAACAAGACAACGAAAAAGTTTTTGACCCATCCAATATTTTTATTGTTGCTCAAAAAAAAGATCTTAACGCAATAGTACAGCAATCTGAAGATCTCTCGTTTTGATCTAATCCGATGTCGGAGATCGACTTGACTTTTCGTTCTAATCTTTAATTCTCATACATTTCATACTTATCGACATCTTGGCTAGGCCACCAACCCTATCCAATATTATCGTTAAAGTGCATGATATTCAGATATTTTTGATCCCCATTATCTCCAAGGCCCACATATCCACACATGTCGGATGGAGACTACACCTACGTGTAATTTTGGTTTAAGATGAAGTACTATACGTTAATATACTCTGGCAGAAAGAGATTCTGCGTATAATTAGATAGTCTGTTCCTTGTTGCAGTGCAGAATTATGCTTAATTGAAAGATATTAAGTCCGCTGCTGTTTACCCTTATTCTGTCGCAAAATATTATGGTTGTGGGCTATAGGAAACTCACTGACTTAATTGCATTACTTAAGCATACCTTTGTAGATATTGCCACTTTTAAGTTAAAATAAAAAAAAACCTGATTACGTACCAATTATTCATTATTTTCTAGTCGCAGTTCTACACAGCATGATTTCCATGCAGCTGAATTTCATCACATTGTGTTTTTGTTCATATTTGTTATTTTTACCACAATATACGAGTAGTAACAGATGTGCCTATAGTACAAAATACTGCGAAACTCTAGTTGTCGCGGGATTCGAACCCACACCCTTTGGATTGCCACGTGCCGGTCCACCAGCCGACTTTCCGTCAATCACCGCGAAATCAGTCCATGGTATTGTGAAACTAATCACTAGCGATATCTGTACTTAAATGTAACTAACACCAATCTAAATTTGTTTAGTTAATTATAAAAACAAATTGGTAGTTTCTAAACATTATTATTTTTACACAATCTTGAATCTTTCTAGTGGTGATTCTATGCAATATGAATTTATTCATAATATATGTACGTTATTCTTCACATAAGCTATGTTGTGGCGAGTGCAGAGAGCGCTTAGAAAATAATCGGAACTTGATTATATCTAAATAATTATTGCCAACACAGTGTCGTCAAATATTTTTGAAAATTCTATATTTAAGAACTTTTGCTATAAAAAAATGGAACTATGGGCCATCGATCATAAAATCCGTGGTTGTTCCTTTCGACGCTACGGGTGCTCCCACATTGGATATTATTTCGGTATAAGGTTATAAATATACCTCGATATTTTTGTAGCAAATACGAGACATTGACAAAATTAAACATCAACATAACTGCTATCGATGAGTTCATCCTGTTCTCATAAAAATGCTAACTCCGCAAAAACAGGTAACCAAGAAATACAGGACCCATCTAGGCTTTGTTCTAAATATCTTATATTTCATATTAATCATTTCCTATGGCTTTAGAGTATATTTTATTAATCTTCGCAATTTTGATGGGTTCTAAATACAAGATATGAAAAAAAAAATGTACCTATCAGTTTAAGTATGATTTGCATTCGTGTAATTTATCTCAAAGCTACGGCAATTTTTTTATTTATTTAATGTATTTATCGACTACAATAAGACTTATCGTTAACAGTTATGTAGATGTCAAATTTTGTCAATCGCTCGTTCCTACTAGAAAAATATCGATGTATATTTATAAAACAAAGGGCATGTACAGTCAGCTGCAGAGATATTTTTTTTGGCTATTTTTTGTATAAGAATGTCAAAGACAGAAAGATTTTATATAACGCCAATGTGGGAGCACCATAAAATGTAATCTTAAGAATTTTCTCTGAGTGAATTCGACACAGTCCTAAAGCCCACGGCCGAGTACCTGTCATGAAGCCTTGTCCGCCCAACGGCCGATACAATAGGGCAATTAGCCGCTCATATGTGGCTGTGTTAATTCACTAAACATCGTGTCCTCAATTTCTTCTCGTGTCCATCCTGTATAGCTGACATCACCTCTACATAGTCTACAAATTCTACATAATAATATACTGCTAATATTTAATAAGGTGCAGTGCAGACGCGTACTTTAAAATGTTAGAAATGCTCCTCGTAAATCCGCAAGCGGAATCTTGTTAGGTGTCATGGAAATGAGGGTGATTTTTATGTGACTTTCGAATTAAACGATTTTCTAAATTACATTTAGTAGAATATTACTTAATTTATTGACATTGACATGTCGTGGTATAATATTAAATGCTGAATTTGACTGTTTTGTTTTGTCCTGTCATGCTTGTTATATTTGCCACGAATAAATTATTTGTATTGTATTTGTATTTAATATTAAAGTGTATTTATAAACCGATGACCTGTAACGAATGTTACTAATAAATATTTTTTTTTCTTTTCACCCTGCACCTTACGGTCATATAGTGACAGCAAAAAAGACCTTCTCGGTAACAATATTTTAATAAGAAAAAAATAAGGAGGAAAAAAGCTAAACAGAATAGCCGCTGAAAAAAGCTAGTGATGTATGTGCATTTCTTTCAAAAATATGTTTATCGTGTCTAAAAAAGGTCATATATTAACTGGTGCAGTCGGTAAGTTGTGGGTTGTGAATGTGTGGGGCACCCCACGCTGGGACCTTTGCTCACCGCCGCGGGTGTTACTACGCCTACTTAATGGGGTAAAAGTGCCGATGTTCATCCAATGATCAGCTAAATCATGTTCATGATGAATCGTATTACACTCACGTCCCTCTAATGCATAAGACAGGCAAAAATGCATTTCAAATTTGAACCCTAACAGCAATCAATAGAGTCCAAAACCAAAGTGGCCATATTTGGCTTCATATGCATTAGAGGGTTAATAAAATTAAATCAACATGAATCATGAAAGAAATATATAGTAATAAGATAGCATCATTATTAACCAAATAGATACGATTACATACCTATGAATAGCTTATAAGATCACTCACTGTTACAGACTGTACGAATTTTCTTTCAACCTTCCTT
Organism: Thaumatotibia leucotreta; assembly: GCA_025490895.1. Classification (NCBI taxonomy): domain Eukaryota; kingdom Metazoa; phylum Arthropoda; class Insecta; order Lepidoptera; family Tortricidae; genus Thaumatotibia; species Thaumatotibia leucotreta. The sequence continues at coordinate 33,255 of JALPQI010002871.1, read as the reverse complement.
CTGAATAATTAGTTAACACTGTCATTGTGGACGAGTGCTACGCGATCCCGTGATTTTTCCGCTTTGTAGTGAAAATGGACCTCCCACAGAGAACTTCCCTCAGGAGTTCCCTGCGCTCAAAGTGTTAATATACGGGATATACTCTGTCACAATAGTTTTATGTCATGAATAACTATAGCGGTAACAGAAGAAAATACGCATATAATTAACACAACAAGAATACGGTATTTTACGGTATTTTATATCGAAAAAAATAAAATTATAAAGTATGCGGTTACCGATGCGTTTTCCCTACTTATAAAGTTCGAGCAGTCTCGAAGTCGAAGTGATAAGGGTAAGATACTCGTAGAACACTCGTTAGAGAAAGTTCGTAATGCTTTGTAACTATTTCTAAACTGTATCTTAATAGGCATTCCAAGTATTGTATCTTTGAGCCTTTTGATTCTCCTTTAGTTTTAGATCGGCCTTGTAAGTTAAAACGCGTAATTGTGAACTTATGAGTGTTACCATGACCCAGGTGATTACGCCTCTAAGTAAAATTACTGGTTATAATAGTTTGCCATTTTAATCATCGATAAAGTACAATCGGTATGTAGAGGTTCTTATTTATGTCTAAATAAGACACGTGCGGAGGCTTCAGCGGTTAGAAGGGAAGAGAGTTTGCAGTCTCGATGCACCGATGCGTCTGGTGTCGTGTGCGCGCAACCTGTGCGCTGTTGTCGCGCTCACGGAGCCCTCTGATTCGCTACCGAAGACGGTCGTCTGGATTGGTCAACACCGCTGCCAGTGTTACCAGGCATTAACACCAGGCTTTTCCGAAAACGCAACCGTTTTCAAGTATTAAGAGTTGCCAAATATTAAAATTAACTGCACTATAATTTTATTTCCTTCGAACGATCAATGTAACACGTGTCCTGTTGTCAAACGCTACAAGTACCTACAGACTGTCATTGTCAAGCGCTAATTAACGATTCATTTTGAAGCACAGTGCTTCTTACTGAAATTTACTTAGAAAATTAATTACGTTTAAATTTAGAATGTTCAATCAAATAATGCTCACGGTTTGGCTAAAAATCTGTATTTCAATCTTCGGATTCAATTAAAGCCTGCATGATGTTAACACATTGTATGATTAATTAAGAGGAAACATTTCCGTAAAATCCAATCCGCTTGCTCAGCGTGGCGATTATAGGCATTTGCCTCCTAATGCATCTATACGCATAGTTAATAAGTGAGGCCTACGGTGGATGCGGGTGGCGCGGGACCGGTCATTGTGGCAATCTTTGGTTCAGCAGTGGATGTCTTTCAGCTGATATGATGATGATGATGGGGTTACATTTCATACAAGGTTTTCTTTGAAATAACATGTTCTGTATCTAGTATATTATATACGTACGCGTTTTTAGGGATCTGATACTCTCTTAACCTTTAATAGAAAAAATACCTGACTTTCTTCCGTCCGTCCGTTCGCCCGTGCTCGCAGTTTCGGTACCATACAAATTGATAAGGTCTCTTTTGATACAATTATACAATTGTAGAAAAAACCGTAAAACGCCTTTAAAAAGAAGTGATCCGAGTAATCACAAAACTATTGCTTTTTTTTTCTTCTTTCTTTTTCTTTCTTGATATGTTGTACATAAGAACCAAAAATTTTTTTTACCGTTGAAGTATATTTAATTTTAATCGTCTTCCCCTCAGTTGCATACATGTCGTAAGTGCCTAAATATCGTCGCTACACTTACTCCACCTAGGATCTAAAATAAATTCATGGAAATGTCACCTTTCTTTTAAGCTGAATACAGGTGTTTATCCCATCAAGTTAATGTTGCAGACACTCACGGTTGGCTACGTATAGCGGCGATAAATAAATAAATAATAAATATCTTGGGACATCTCACGGTAAGCGTAATTAAGGCTTATGATGTGTGGGTACCACGCGACGAATTATTTAATAGTTACATAAAGATGTAAACAAATATGAGTACATAGACAGCCACGACCAAGGAACAAATATTTGTGATAAATAAAATACAGAAATAATGCCTTGGTCTGGACCCGACCCGGGTTCGAACCCGGAACCTCCAGCTTCGAAGGCATGGTCACTATCAACTAGGCTACGGAGGCTGACAAATACATGTAAATAAATGCATATACAACGTTGTTGTTGGTATTAAAAGAGGCTATTTAACAGACGCAAAGGTGAGGCGAGGTCGGCGCACCGCGGGCGGCCGCATCAAGGATCTTTATGTAAATACGGCCCGTCGGCTCTACTGCAAATAGTGCAACGAGTATGCTAAAGCAAAAGACTGAGACATAATAAGGACAACACAAGCACTTAGTTTTCTCGTAGTTCGTAATTCGATCTCGTACATAAATCCAGAGCGATGCGAATTTTGGCATGACTATTATGCTTTCGCGCTCTTACTACAGTTAAATATGACACTCACGGGAAGAATTGGGGTGGTATACGCGTACCAAGCAGCTGCACGATGACGTCACTGGGACAGGTCTTCTCGCCGCCTCCACCGCACCCGCCGGTGCCTACCTCACCTCACCCTGCGCATCAGATCATCTTAGAGTGCGACGCAAGATGCAATTACGAATTAGGTGCCTATGTTTATCGTTAATAACTATATCTATTTACCAACTGGTTTGCTGAATTAATCGCAAACGGGTGGGATGATGCAAATGTGGGTATTCCTACCACTGCCACCACGTCGCTATTACTTTCTTTACCAGGCGGCCAGCTTCCCTGCTGTCACCACGTGGCCATCCTGCTGCAGCTGTCATCATGCGGTAACCCCTGTTGCGGTCACCACACGGCTGTCTTACTGCCGTCACTACGCGGCCGCGGCAGTGACAGAGAAATTTTGAAGCTGCGGATTCGAATCCTGCCAAGGGCATTATTTGTGAATTTATTGATCACAAATATGTATTCCACGACCAAGGAATAAGTATATTTATGATTTTAAGTGTCTATATGTATCTATCTTTTATATATTTATATCGTCGCCTGGTACCTACCCACATCACAAGTTCACAAGCCTTAATTTAGTTTACCGTCGATATGTGTAAGATGTCCCAAGATATTTTTTTAGAATACTTGATGTTTGCGTTAGGCCGTAGCTGAGTTTTTTTACAATTTACTTGTCTCTGGCGTGAAACGAGTACTGTATTGGAGACACCGTGTTGTTCCAACTCCGAGCAATCCATTTTCTTGAGCAGAATTGTAGAATATCCGTACATTAAACGAGTTATATATTTTTAGCTCAGATGATAATATGACCCTTTCTTATAAGGCAGTTGTTTCGCCTAAACCTAGATATAATTAATGTTTTATTTTTATTTAGTGTTATACAAATTGTATTGTTGTTAATGTTTAAGATGTTCATGTTTCCAATTTTGCCGCCTTGGTGTTAGCTGTAAGGTGCATGTTAGAATTTGTATTAAATAAATAAATACATATAAGTCAATTCTTTGAATTGTGTTGCTGAACAGAGCAATAGTTATTTATTATACAAGGGGGCAAAGTTGTTGTTTAACTGTCGTGCCAATATTGAGACCTGAGCTAGCGAAAGATTCCAAAATTGAGCCACGAGCGTAGCGAGTGGTTCAAAAACTGGAATCTTGAGCATTGCGAAGGTCTCAAGGCACGAGAGTTGAACAAACTTTGCCGCCAAGTGTAATACAACTTTTTTCCCCTCACTATCGCGAGGAAATATGATTACAAATCTCATCCAAATGTAAATTAACTTTAAGAAACTATTGAAAACTCAATGTCGAAACGTATCGTAGAATAGAGTTACTTATGGAATTTAAATATTGCCAATGGCTTACAAAGTCACATGAGAAACTACCAATTTAACATGTGAGCTCCGATTGCGCATGTTTACTACGGTCATACAGATCCACTTATACTAGGCAGTAGGGGGCTATAGGAATTAGAGAAATGTCAAATTACTTTATTCACAAGTGTGTAAAAAGCGTTTTTACCCGCTCGTATTAAAGGATAAACGAGCGCTTTACGAGCTAGTGAGGGGAAAAATCCTTAACAAGCTGTACTTACCAAAAAGCAGAGATAAAACACGAACAAGAAAAATATGATAAAAATTTCACTACGGTCGTGGCTATAGTAATTTGCGCTTTTAGCTTCAATGTCAGTCCTGCCTGAGAGCTTACGGCAGTAAACTTATTTTTGCTACATCAAATGCAAACCTCCTTGTTTTAAGAATAAGAATTTATATAAATAGCACCATAATTAGGTCCTTATCTTTTATTTATTCTTTAACTCCCACAAGAGTTTTAATTGTTGTGTTGGACAGGACACATAATGTTGAAAGATGTATTTTTCGTAACGAGCGTCGGTGAAACAGACACGAGTTAGGGACGAGGCCTAAATAATTTCACACGAATTTTATACATCATTTTACAATGCGGGAAAATTACAATTATGCGGGAAAAAAATAATTTTGGCAGTACTAACTTCACGATAGAAAAGTAGGTACTGTGAAAATCCATTTCCACACAAGTGTAGAAAAGTGTAAAAATCCGTGTATGAGTGTAAAATAGCCTGTGTAGCCTTTAAAATAACTATTTCTGAGCATACGCATTATAATAATATTTTCAGTACGCATTATTATAATATTTTACGCACTAGTGCGAGAAATGGTTAATTTTTGTCAGGTCGAAACTTCGGAGGGTCATCTGTACGACATGTACGAAAAGGAAATTCGAAATTCGTGGTGATATAAACCACTCCCTTTGGTCGTATTTTAATTTCTCACCACTCGTTTCGACCTTCATTCTTTCACCCTTGTATCGTAATGTACTATTTTTAACAGTTCATAAATTTTAAATAAGCTTTAAGCTCACCTAGGCGTCGATTTTCATAAACCTCGACGGTCGGAAATTGGTTGATTGGAAAATTGATCGAACTTGCTTCGGATATTGATGGAAGCTGTAATCTCTGTCCGGTGGAGATCATCTCGGCGATCGAGACTGGAAAATTGAGGTGTTTGGAAATAGCGGTATAGTACCTATAAATAATTTAATCAAAAAAAAGAATGAAAAGAAAAAACATTTATTTGTGACACAAAAAAATGGTCTCCTATTCAGCATATTGGTCTCCCATTGGAGCCATTTGTGATTTAGAAGAGAACCTATCGATTTTAAGATTCGCATCAGCTTGGCACACTAGTGAAAACTATAGCGATTTTTGAGCGCCCACGTAACGCCTCAAATAGTCGCAAAGACTACTCAAAAATACATAAATCAATTGCAATTAGTAATACCAGTGTGAAAATAAATTATCTGATTAATGTGCCCGTCATTAAACACAGCTACTTCAAACCTGAAGTACCGCTATTCCGATAGCATAAACATATTTATTTTGAAAAGGACTAAGTATGTATGAAGTGTGTGTAATATTAAGCTCTTTTAAAAACTCATCGCATGAACTGCCCAGTATGCATTAAATCAATCCTGACCATCTAGGGCCGTGTTTGTGCCGCTCGCTCTTACGGTCTGACTACTGTGTGGGAGTAGGTACGATTGGATGGAATAGGCGAAGATAGCTTGTCGTTTATAGCAAGTGGCAATTAAATGGTAATTTATCGCTGGAACAGTTAATAGCTGGATAAGGATACATTCCCATGTCGGAACTACATGATTTACTCAATAAGAGGGCGTTATACAGGATGTACTCAAAGTAACTTAAATACCTACTTATAAATTAAATAAGACGTATAATGCACAAATCAAACGAGGTTCGACAATACATATAATCACCAAAAATACAGAAAAAATCCCGTATAAGTAGACCTCACGTGTATTTTTTAACAGTGAACAAAACTAAAACAGAATATATCATTATTATATTGTAACTATATAGCTAAATATAGGTAATAAATATCTTGGGGCATCTTATATACCTACATAAATCGACTTAGTCCCACGGTAAGCTCAATTAAGGCTTGTAATGTGGGTACCAAGCGACGATATAATTTGATAGATACTTGTAGATTATACATACATAGATACTTAAATACATAGACAGCCACGACCAAGGAACAAATATTTGTGATAAATACTAATAATATACTATCCTTCCTTGCGTTGAATATAAATTTTCACTTCGTACGTTCACAATCGCGTCGAGTGTCAAAGTATACAAAATTTTGAAACGCAAATGGAAAAAACGCGGGTTCTATCCCTCCCTACCTTAGATTTCAGAGGCTGCATGGATCATGGCACAACATTTACGATACCAACCTATTGTACCAAATAATATTATGTATGCTAAATGACAATATAATACAGATCTGAGTAGGGGCATTAACGTTCCGTAAGCGACACTGTCTTTTCATTACTTTTGAGAAATAAGATTAGTAAGCTGAGTTAGCACATTTTATTAGGGTAGCTACCAATAGTGCCCCGTAAGCGACAAAAAGTAGATGTTTTTATGGAATGCTCCAGTATCTCCTTAAACCGCGTTCCATGCCACTGGCGTATGAGCACCAATATTCTTTAAAATATGGTGTAAGTTTAAAAATATGAAATGATGAATCAGCTCAGAAAATAATTGTTCTGCAAAATATCTAATTCTCATATCCATGGTCCGTGTAACTTATTTAATAGTTAGTTAGAAACTATTTATCTTAAACAATAATTGTCTTAAACTAATCTATCATAACATTCATTACCACAATTACATTGAACCAAACTATTACTGTCACACCCACAAAGCCGGTACACTCAATAGGCCACAATACGAGTAGTCAGAACTTCCAATTAGCGAACTATTCTGCCTTTAATTGGTAGCGGCTGTCATTTCATCATTTGTTGCAAGAATACACAAAGACGTCTCGAGCACCCGCGACACAGTTCCGCCACAACAGTGCCCTTACCACGAGCTAACCCCAATAATTTATGGTGATAAGTGAGACAATTGTCAGCCTCCGTAGCCTATGATTTGGTTTGGTACTGACTCTGCCTACAAAGCTGGAGGTTCCGGGCTCAAATCCCGGCAAGGGCATTAGGTATTTGTGTATTTATTTAACACAAATACTTGTTCCTTGGTCGTGGCAGTCGCCCGAAGACCACGAACCCTGTAAAGTGTTCGAAACATCGGGATGAAGTTAAATTTAATTAATATACATAGATAATTATATAGACATACTAGAGATTATCCGTTGTTCATAGTTTTAGTTCTCAAAATATAAATGAACAAAAGTAGTAATTTTATATTTAAATAAAATTAAATCTATAAAAAAGAAGCTACTGATCTAAACCGCCCCGATTGATTCCCGATGTAAAGGTGCATTCAGACCAAACGAGCATTCGCTATTCTAACCCCCTACTCCACGAAATTTGATCGTTACACAAAACGTAATTCGTTGATTTCGTAGAGTGGGGGATAGAACAGCGAATGCTCGTTTGGTCTGAATGCACCTTAAAGGTGCTCATCACGCTCGCTCGCTGCGTTTCCGCGCTAAATCGCGATGGACAGTTTCTGCTCCAGGAACGAACTGGAGCGGGGATTAAGGCCTCTTTCCCGCAGAAATTGATATCAAGATTTTTTGATAAATTTAGGTTGGGAGAAAATAAACACATGGTCAGCCGCCAGCCCAAACCTATGTTATACCTGAGCGGGTAGGACACTCATAAGACTTGTAAGGTAACTTTAGCAATCAAACAGTTTTGCGACTTGAATTCAGTAACAATCCATTTTGTGTCTTCTAAAATTTCTAAATCAATTGATAGGAAGTAAATCACGAAGCATAAGCTCGATAGAGAAAGCTCACGCCAACCCATGGTAAGGACAAAACTATTTATACTTTAAGAAAGAACGTTCACAAAGCCTTGCACTGCTGCAATGCACCAGGCTTCACTCCTTTTGGAATCCAGTTTCATAATGGATATACTAAAATTGGGACCAGGATAAATTGGTGGAGTATTCCCAGGCGAATAGAAACTAGTTTATTAGGTGAAACATCTTGCGAAAAGCATGAATTGGCGAAAAGGGCGGAAATGCTTGCAAGTTCGAATTACCCTTATGTCGTTTTTGGTTCAGAACTATCTTGTCTGTAATCAGATCTCTGTCCTGCCCAGAGGTCTATTGTTTCAACCTTGTATTGTAGTTCTGTAAGTCGTAATGGCACATTCGGTCGAGATTAGGGAAACTTCATAAATGAGCAAACACGAAAAAACATCGACGCAATCTTTGCGAGGAACTTCCTTTACTTTCATAATATTTTCTTCGGTTACCTACCGCGATAACTATTCGTAAAATGAAACTATTTGAACGGATTTTATTTTCTTTTGTTTCGTTATACTTAAATTAGGTGTGTAAGATAAGTGAGATTGATAGTCTCGTAGCTAAGTCGGTCTACCTGCGAATCTGGAGGTTCCAGGTTTAAATCTTGGGAGCATCTTTTTGTCTTTTTATCACAAAATAACCCAAACTTGGATATTTTGTATGTATCTGTCTATTCATTTATCGTGCCCTAGTACATACAACACAACAACGAGCTTAGCGTAAGACTTGGTAAATTTGCGTAAGAATGATTCTCAATAACCACGGCTAAATCTAGTTACAAATAATGATTCAGTTCAGTTACTGACTAAAATTTTTTTACCACCCAGCTCAAGTGCTCACCCTCGTAAAAACACTCCACCAGTAACAGACCTGGCTTACATTACGTAGTTTATGCGAGTATTTGCGTCCCGTAAGTCAGCGCGGATTGACTCGTAATCCTGTTGTGAAAGTTTTATCGCCGCTTGCGCAGCGCTGTTCGCAACGACCAACCTTCTCGTCTGTGGGTAGACCAGTTGTAGGAGTTATATGGGTATCGATTTTAGCCGTGTCTCAAATGGCTCTGCGCTGGCTGCAGGCCTCTTCTTCTTTGCAATGAATGCCGATTTCCGCCATATCACGTAGATCCAACATGGTCCTTCGAACCGGATGTAAGTAGAAGTACTAGTAATACAAGATGGGAGTCGACAACTACGTGAAAATAATTCTTAAAGCAAGTATCGGTAACATTAAGTTTTCATCATCATCATCATCATCAGCCTATGATAGTCCACTGCTGAACGTAGGCCTCACGTACGCGTACGCATTAGGAGGTAAATGCCCATAATCGCCAGGCTAGGCAAGTGGATTGGCGATCGCAGTAATGTGTCCACTATGATGACGCTGCTGCCCATCATCAATCTTTTATCAAATTTAATAGTGGTCAGTGACACTTCAATCCCTCGACGACCCCAAATCCTCCGGTGTCGACTCTTACGACACCGGAGGATTTGGGGTGGTGACAAATGTATTCTTACTGCCGTCACCACACGGCTGACATTAAGTTTTACTTGATACGTAAAGCAGGAAATCGCGCTCGCTCCAACATATCAATGCGAGCGCGATAGAATGAATTAAGGAAGTATCAAGTAAAACGAAAAGCATCCTTTTACCTTCCAAGTCATGGTACAGCTTACTCGATAGCGCTAATGCGTTAAATAAGTAGGTAACAACAGGCGGACTTATCGCTAAAGAGCGATCTCTTCCAGACAACCTTTGGACAATAGCTTAGTTAATAGGAGACGCCTACGTTCAGCAGTGGACTGAGATGCCTATTTCATGTTGATGTGATATGTGATGCGATGCGAACATTTAACTAGTTATTATTAAAAGTACGCGTAAATTTCTAGCTCAAGTTATATCAGGAGTAAGTTCGCAGTCGAGTACAATATGATTGGTTTTGTCCCGCAGTGTACAAGCGGAACAAGTGCGCCTGGACGCGCGCCAATACTGTGCACATTGTATTACTGGTGTAAAGTGCAAGCGCATAGGGTGCACGCATATACCGTGGACAAAAAATGGGGGCCATCCTATCCACTGACCTGTTCCATGTAGCTGTGACTACATGTTATTAGGTACTCTTATTTTACATAGTAGGTATACTCATCGTCAGTACAAAACAAAAAAGTGTAAACGAATATGGCTAAGTTTTCAATGCTATGGAAACTCAGCCAGATTCGTTTACACTTTTTTGTTTTCTGTTTGACGTCTTTGACACATACCGTGAAACACGTTTGCAGATATATTTTTACGTCAATACTAATAAATATCAATAATCTTAACTAAAAACGTACGTGAACACAAGATTTAAAGTTTTAATATTTTAAAGACAAACGGGCCTTATCGCGTAAACTTACGTTTAATTATATCCTGACTGATTAAACGTATGTTTACGCGATTAAGAACCGTTTGTCTTTAAAATATGAGTGATAATCTTGAAAGTTTAAGGTTTTAAGTTGGTGATTATGCAATAAATGCATGATTATAAAATAATGCAAATTGTTAGGTTTGTTTATTTTTTTTTTGTTTTTTAAGTGCATATAAGTACATATAGGTAATTTGTTAAATTCAATCCCCATTTTCGTGGAACTAAAAACGAAATGTGTTACAGGCGAACAACTAATTTATTAACCGACTTCAAAAAGGAGGAGGTTAACAATTCGTCGAAATCTTTTTTTTTTTTTTATGTATGTTCCCCGATTACTCGAAGACGCGTGGACCGATTTCAAATATTCTTTTTTTGTTTGAAAGGGTATACCTTCTAGTTGGTCCCATTGTCACCGAATCCAGATCTGATGATGGGATCCTGAAGAAATCGAGGGAACTCTTCAAATGTTGTAGGCACACATGACATTTTTTTGTATTTGCATCTAGTCATGAACATCTTAAGTTGGTGATCTGATGATGGAAGGTACAACTCTTTAGCAATTAGGAGTTGGGGGATAATTCTTTAAGTATAACATATTTCGTGTATTTTGGAAGCTATTTGAGTATTTGCCTTTAGGTGGTCATCCTTTCATGTTGGTGAGCTGATGATGTAAGGTACAACTCCTTGGAGATTAGGAGTTGGGGGATAATTCTTTAAATATAACATATTTCATATATTTTGGAGGCTATTCGAGTATTTGCCTTTAGGTGGTCATAGTCTCATGTTGGTGATCTGATGAGGAAAGGAATAACTCCTTAACGATTAGGGGTTGGAGGGTCATTCTTTGTATATATAACAAATGTCATACATTTTCGAGATCTATTAAAGTGTTTGCTTAGTAGTTATGACATGTCGGTTAGCGGTTAGTGATTCTTTAAATAATATTGGCATACTAAGTCTGTTACCTTTGAAATTGTTTTTGTATTCATATAAGTTCGACAAGACAAATACGTCCACAGGCTACATCACACTCATATTTTGGGGTTAGGTAGTTATTATTTTAGGGTTAAGAAATACTCTTCAAAATATTATAAATTAAATCAAAATATTATTAATATTATGAAGTGTATACGTAATATTATTTAGTTGTTGTTGTTCTGTGTCTTGGCACCGACTTCACTGAGATCAGTGGGGTACCTAGGAATTATATTTTATTTCAATGAATAGGGTAAAAGGTTTAAAGGTTTGGGTAGGAAATCCTAAGTGGTAGGAACCAAAATTATTTTGCACTTTTTAGTTCCAGCGTATTTTTGAAGGCGGTTTAATTTTTATTTTTAAAATATTTTTTCAGTGCCATGATATGATATTGTATTTATCGTCGCTTATCTGAAGCCACAACTCAAGCCTCAATTGAGCTTATCGCGGGACTATGTAGATTGGTGTAAGAATTTCCCTTAATATTTATTACATCAGCTATAACCGAGCCCTGCTGTCAACTGTAACCTTACATTTTCCGACTTGTTTTCCCACCGCTTGCTAAACAGGAAACAATAAATACAGTTGTCTTAATATTTGGAACAGTACCCGTAACTCTAACGAGGACAGTTTGCCCTGAAATTAAAACGTTAAAATTCTCACATCCGTTGTAATCAATCCTGAGCGATTTATATTGGAGTTTATGATCTTACGAGACATCGCTGCCAACGACAATATAACAAATTTATCAAGAGATATATGGGACTGGATATTAATATCCCTTTCTGCGGTATTTTGGGTCCGCTATTTACAGTAAAGTTGGAGCAATATTCTTACCCAGAACGGGTTGATAAGGGAAACATGGAGCCAGTGCAAATGGATCATTTATCAAATATACATATTATCATCAGTATTTATTTAAGAGCTTGGCTCTTGTCGGTGGAGTAATTTCCATTCTATTCTATTCCCTGCCATTTCCTTCAGCTCTATACGTTTCAACTTCTATAGTTTCCTTCAATTGCTCCATGTAGGCTCTCCGTGGTCTTCCTCTTTTTCTTTTTCTTTCTATCTTCCCTTCGATAAAAACTTTAATGAAGTCATCGTGACGAAATGACCTATCATTTTTCATCTTCTGTTTTCAATCACTTTTGATAACGTTCTTCTTTCCTGGACTATACCCAGTACCTCTCCATTAGTCTTTTATGTCATAATATTATATGAAATTAAAAAGCAAACGTATATCCGCATGAAACTCATTATTTTAAAAACAATCTTAATATAGCTTGGAAATAAGTTAATTAATCATTCACGGTGTTACTGTTTTGTATTCTTCTATCCTCGCAAAACAAAGATGATCTAAATAAATTAATAAGGCAATAATAGCAATTTGTAGTAGTAAAATATATTATAGTTTAATAAACCTCATGAAAAGGAGTAGTTGCTCAAGCTCATCATTATTTAGCTTATACTGAGACTGGTACCTATTGCCCATACCTATATGTACAGTCAAGAGCAAAAGTAAGTGATCACCTTGTGCCTTATCACAATGGGATAAGGTCTATAATCGAACAAGAATGATCACTTACTTTTGCTCTTGACTGTACAAAGCAATAATTTTCTATCTGTTTAGTCCAACATTTCATTTCTTTTTTTGTGGTAGGTACATTACTTGTTTTGTGAAAATTGTGTTTCTTTGTTTTGTATTTGGCAAAAAAAAAACATTTTGATTCTTATTCTATTCTTATTTTCAATCAAGATAATAATATGCCTGTCTAGCTTTTTTACTTGTGATATGTGATGCAATAATGTTAGTGCCAAAGGCACCGTTTTAATGACCTAACCAAACATCACAAGAATGTTGACTAATTAAAGCCACATAGCTAAGCTAACAGCATACAAATAGAAACCGATATACAAACACATTTGACCACAATCTTTTAATAGTTGCGGTGTAGCTGATGACGCGCAACCACACAAACTCGACAACGCAAGAAACAAATATTTCATTCAAACGAAACGCAAATACCCGCCATTTTCCTTGAACAAATACACTGATTAAATATCAACAAAGGCTCAGTGTCCAAATACTACAACATTTGAAATAAATTGTTTTGATTTTAGCATGGAAAACCGATTGGATGTTTATACTGAAAAAACAAATCACCGCTGAGGTTAGGGAACGGAACCGTCTCAATAAAGAATTCCGAGAGCAAGCAATTGCGGGCATATTGTTGTTTCGGCCAATATAAAGTTAGCCGATGTTAGCCTCAGGTAAATTTGCCTTACAGTTCCATCGGTCAAATATACAAGGTGCTTACGTATAGTTATACCAATCGTTTGTAGAATCTAAAAAAAAGTAAACAAATATGGCTGACTTACCATCATTTGACGTTCCTGACACATCGTGAAACACGTTCGCAGATATATTTTTACGTTAATTAGTATTAACCATATCAATAATTTAATCTAAAAATGTATCTGAACTCAAGCTTTAAGATTTTAAAAGTTTGTAATAAAATCAGGATTGTATTTAAAATGTGCGTGATTATGGAATAATTTGGGTTTGTTTAATTTTTTTTAGATTCTACTGACGAATGGCGGTATACCTAGGACATTATAATAGGATTTCGATAATAATGGACCTACATGACGAGCCTCGGGCTTGTAAGACCTATTGCTCGTAGTTGGCGGGTACAACTTCAAAGAGTCTCTACATTTTGTAGGAAATTGCAACTTCGCCGGAATAATGATACGCTCTTGAGAGTTGAGCCTTCAGCGTGCAGTTAAGCAATGTTAATTTGGCATATAAATTGGAAAAGAAACGGTTTATTTTTTTATTTAACTTTAAAATTACCCCAAGTGTAGGTATATCAACAGCATTACGTTACATAGTTTAAAAACATCATTTACCGTTTAATTTTTGCTAGACCTCAAAGAATCACGAAATCCGATAGCGAAATGCGATCTGCATGTGAGATTGCGATTGTGGAACATAAATAGAGATAGCACCGTTTCATTTGAAATTCCCTGAGGAACTATTATGTCCCAAATTTTGTCTGATGGCTATCTAAAGTTCATCAGAAGATTAGCGATGGCTCACGCCAGCAATTAATCGAATCAATCGAAAAAATCATTACGTACACTGAAAGACCTCTTTGATTTAATAAAGTATACATAATATATTTATATGTAGACTAGACATTGAACATTTTTCGTATCGCATTCATCATATGAAATGGCAGAGTTAATAGACAGTGTTACACATGTTTCGATTATCAGGTAATCTTTACACACATCGTGAAATCACCTCAGCCGTGAAATGAGTCCACTTAACAGTCAACATGTTCTCAAAATTCAGCGAATTGTATCAAAACATTATTAAAGGAGACGACATAAATATAGCTGTGGCGGTCACTGTCACACGGATATATCCGGCGATTCCATAAATATATCATGTCAACGATTCCAGGAACTTTAATTCTGGAATCGGGAACTTTGTTTACTGTTAACGCCGGTTTCTGCGCGAGCGCCGATTTCAGATGAAACGTATTTAACAGGTTATTGAATGTAAACAGATCGGAGGAAAAATATTTTCGTAAAAAACAGAATTAGAGGCAATGCCATTAGGTAAGCTATAGGTATGAATTCTTTTGATCGTTTAAACTACAAGTGATGATGTCCAGATGGGTATAATTGTAAGAAGCAACGGCGAAGGTTAACCTTACAAATTTTCGACTATTTCGTCTCTGTTGGGCCCTAAAGCAGTGTTTCTTTCATCACAGATTTAGCTGTCAATATTTGTATAGGATAGTTTTTCTTTACACTTATTTGTTCCATATTCCTACTTCTACTTGACACGGAAAGGTTTATCTATTTTGTAACACCCAAGCCTAAGATAGCATGAATTTCCGGGTATATAAGTACGATCCCTATTTATTTGACCGGCTCGCTAACTTACCAATAGATCTTGTTTTAAGGATGTCACATAAACAAAATGACAAAAATGTATATTAAGTAACTTTCGTTACTAAATTTACACAAAAAAATCCTCAGCAAGCTTCGTCAAGATGCTAGAAAATTCAATCAGCAACAGGCTTCGTCATTGTTACACCTAACCAAAAAAATAGCTGATAGTGTAAAACCTAGAAAACATCATAACGAGTTAACGACAAACGGGACTTACTTAAACGGGAATTAATAATATTTATTAACGTGAGTACGTTAATACATATTATTCTGACGTTTCGGGCATTACCTATTAGTGCGAATCGCGAAAGTTTAAATCAATAATGTAGGTATTTAGAAAACATCGCCAGTTTCAGAACTGACACAACAAAATACATTTTCGCGATACCGGGCAGTGAAATTTTATTTAAACCACTTTGATATTTTTGTCGATACTGTAGGTTAATCGTGTTACTAGGCGTTCCCCAGTTCTATTTTCCGAACCCCAGAAATAGGAATCGTGTATAAATTAAGTGTATAGGATTTTTCCGTCGCCGACTCTGTTAAGGCGGTTTTCTTCAACCAAGAACGAACCCGCTTAACGAGATTAAGAAAGCTAAGGCAGGTATTATTAATACTAATTTCAATTATTTTGTGTTAATAACAATTCGTGAGGTTCTCTTCTGAACATAACGGTACATTTTTAAGGTTTATTATACACTCAGTGAACTTAAGATCTCAATATTATAAAGATAATCCTTAAGTCTTAATCCCATGTCTAACATGTAAATTTCATTGTTCATATTTTTAAGCCGACTTAATCATACGATGTTTGGCTTATAAAATTAATAACAATAAAATAACAATCCGTGAGGTGAACAATCGCGTTGCAGTCTCTTTAATATAACCCTATTATCTCAACATTAAAAATATATTATGGAGTGTTTAGATACACTGAAAAAAGAAGAAGTAAGCCAAAAAAAGGATTTTCGATATCATATATACAAACTTTTACGTCTGCACGCTTTATACTAATTACTAACTTCCATAATAGACATAGTATATGTCGTGAGAGTAATCCCATAATTAACGCAAAGAAAGTTGCTCCAAAATTGCCTGTCCCACGTCCCATCATCCCCAAATAAAATATATTTGACTTTCTCCTCTACTTTTACCTTGGATAGTGATAATTTTTTCTGAAAGATGTAATATCCGGGAATCGTGGAACAGGCCGTTAGTACAGCAATTTTTGACGTAAATTACGTAGGTAAGTGACATGATTTAATATACTGATATCTTATTACCAAGAATAAAATATTTAGACAAGCAATTGCCCATCATACGTTGAATATTTAACATGTTCGAGTTTCACGGCACTTATAATAAGGACTTAAAAATTAATGCATGAATTAATACATTATTCATTATATGTGACCGTCCATGGCTATAGGTCCCTTATGGCAGGTATTGAGTTAAGCACAGATCCTAAATCTACATTAAATAAGCTATCTAATACAGCAAAAAACACGTGTCTAAGTCTCATACTTAAAAAATAAAAAAACATTAAATTGACATATGCTAAAAATGCACTTTTGAGAAATCGTCAAATGAAGTTTGAACCTTGTTTTAAGTGTGTTCCCATTGGAAGTTACATGGGTTATGATTGATTTCGTATCTTAAGGGGTTCTTCCTTGGAACTCAGTTATAGTTTTTTTAATGTGACGTTCAAATCATGAAAAAACCCCCTTTGAAAAGAGCAACACGCTAATATGAACGGAATAATTAAAAAATAAATTTTTCGGTTTTCCTTTTATATATTGTAATTTGAACCATTGTATATAGTAGAACATATTTGACCTTACATTTTAGGATAGAAATGAAAGTCACATAGTCAACGAAATATCTTTATTTTAATTAAATTTGATAATTAATATCACTTAAATCTTTCCTAGAACAATAACAAATTTGGTATAGCATGTTCTAAATTAATTTTAATCAGTCCACAAGAGTATCACAAAAGTATTAATATTATTCTACAGGTCACACTTTGTCGTTTATAAACGATTAAAATTACGTAAAAATCACAATTTCACTCCCATACATTTGGGAAAAGGGCCCTTATGGCCAATCACAGACAAAACATGTTGATTATTATAATAAGGCACCATATTAACTTAATTTTTTTGCTAATCTTGTACCAAAACTGCAATTAGAACAAAAAATGTTATTATAATTTTTCTAAAAATATTGATCGGTTATGAGTAATTTTCACTTAAAGTCAACGTTAATTAATTCACATAAAGTATCTACCTAGTGATCCCGAAAGATAACACAATATGTATTGTTCACAGTCCGTTATTATTAAAAAAATATTCATAAATCACGTGAGGACATTTTAGGTGATTTTTGGTCAAAAATCATGGTCAAATATAAAAATGCGAAAAATTAAACAAGACACACCGCGTGAAGAGTTCGACATGCAAATTGTCGCGAGTAAGTAGGAAAGAGATGGTAATAGTGGCGGTGTAACGCAAAGGAATGACGCTGTCGAGAGACGTTTTGAAGTCAGTCGAGAAATGTAGTAGGGGTGTACTGCCATTTGGCAAATTATGTTTCCCAAATATGACTTCCCAAATAACTTATCGCAATAGTCTCATTTCCCAAACAAATCTTTAGCAAAGTTACATTTCTCATTTTATTCATTTGGTCAAATTATTATTTTGCAAAGTTTCACTTCGTCAAGATTTTATTAAGCAAATGCTTATTAAGCAAATGTTTTATTTTGTCATAAGTTAAAATCCAAAACAAAATTTCCCAAATTTGATACTTCGCAAGCTCTACTTATAGCAAAAGCCTGGCAAATGATAATATTATTTTAAAGTTCGTAGGTCTATACAGGAATTTAGTACTTTTTTGCACAACCCTTAACTTGAACTTGCCTGGAACAAAAAAACGTATTTCATGAATATTTGGTATGATAATGAATGAAGTGAGAAAATAAAATCCATCATAATGATCACTATTCATATTTTTTATTGGTAGGTACTAAGAAGGCACACAAAGCCACGGATAAAAAAAACTATATTTTTATTTTCATTTTCATAAAAAAACTATCCCAGAGCCACCGTTAGGTACGACGACGAGCGAAGCGAGGAGGAGTGTTAGGTGAAACTGAGACCATACAGCGCACGAGCCGAGCGAGCGAAGCGAGCGTGCCGCGGCAGCGGCCGGCGAGTGCCAGAACCGACTGTTTTGTTATTTCCTCGGCATTGCGTTCCCTCATCAGTTTCATCTAAATTACTGTTTAGAACCAGACTTTAAATTGTTCATCAACATAATATAAAACCCCGTGTGAGCTTTTATTAAAAAAAACATAAACATACCTATATAAAATTCGCCTCAAACTATACCCAAAAATATTGGTAATTATTTAGTTAACTAAATGCCAGCTAAACCATCAACTACATGAAAATATGCATTATAAAAAGTTCCTATTAAAAACCAAGCCCAAAAATAGAATTTCCAACCATTTAGTTGGGAAATAAAACGATTTCATAAGATTCAATTGGAATATGATCTTTCGGCAAAATTACTTTATGCGAAAAATTGGTTGCGATGTAATATTGTATATGCGGTATAAATCTTATGCCATACAGTATTTTGGGATTAGTATGTTACGCTAAACGATGCATTTGCCAAAAAATATTTTGGGAAAATAAAAACGACCAAGTAATTCTTTGCTAAACAATCGCTTGCCAACAAAAAGGCTTGCTAACTGTAAAATTGCGATAAGTAGTTTTGACAATTGAATTTTTGCCAAATGAAAATTTGGGAAAAATAGTTTGCGATGTGATACTTTGGGAAAAATTATTTGCCAAACATTAGTAAACCAGTAGTAGGTAGGCCTACCTAGACGTAAATTAAAATTTAAAACGACCGTAGGTACTGAAGTACCTAAAGCACTTTTTGTGGTTATACCTATGTACAGATATATTTTAGCTTAAACTTGTTTGTAATATCAGATATGAGTACTATGGATTTCACGAAAGCTGCCGTGACTGATTAGTGCGTACCATCAGGGCAGCCGTATACTTGTTTACAACCGCCATAGTATAAAAAAGGAAAAATTGAAAACAAATACTTGTAAACAAATTTAATGATTTTATATATATATGTTAAGCTTTGATGTCATTTTTGTATGCTATTCCCACAAGGGACCTTTTCTACTAAACTTTGAAGTCAAATTTAGTAAAGAAAAAATTAACGTATACAGCTGACACCAAGGTACACATGTACTACTGTTTGTATATTTTACTATTTTATATAAAAAGAAAAAATGATAATTTTGAATGGTTTAACAAAATCGCCAATATCTCCGTAACTAGAAACTGCCATAAGGGACCTTTTCTTATGGACGGTCACATATTACAATAAATATTTGTGTAGGTATACACTAAAATTATAACACATAAAAGAGAAAAAAAATACATAAAGCAAAATGCAATAAAAAAATGTAAATAAAGCAATTAAAAAATATTTTCGGATCGATTGCGCGGACAACAATTAATGCAGGATAAACACATTTTGATAAATGTTTTCCCTCAGGGTGATTTTTCCTCAGACTTATCTTACTCGTAAATACCACAATGTCGTAACAGATGTGCTTACCATAGAAAAAATCAACTGCGAAAGACTCCGGTTGTCACGGGATTCGAACCCGCTTCCTCTAGATTACCGGTCCAACGTGCTACCTTCCGTCGATCACAGCGAATTTAGTCAATGGTATTGTGAAGCTAATCACTAGCGACATCTGTACGTAGTGTTTCGAAGGTACTACAACCTTAAGCCACTCAAAGACGTGTGTCTACCACAATCATCCGCAAACTCGACAACTCTCCGTTGCGTTGAATTTGCTATAGAGGGCGCTGTAATCAATTCATGATTAGGAAACATCAATTTGTTTTATGATTAAACAAATTGATGTTGGTGTTACTTTTTTACAATGCGGATAATCCCACAATGTCGTAACAGATGTGCTTACCATAGAAAAAATCAACTGCGAAAGACTCTGGTTGTCACGGGATTATATTAAATATTGTAGACGATCCTCGCCTTAACAAGTGCTCGATGTGTGCGCCTGCGTCACGGGTTTGATGAACGCGCGAGTTATTGAAATAATTCGTCGAGAATATCTCGCCTCACTGCGGGGAGATTTATGGCCGATCCAGGGCTAGGCCAGGGCGCACGCCAAATTATTTGGAGATTTCAGATGGGCTGTAGATTTTAGAATAGTGAGTAGGCTACAGCTATGCTATTCTCTTATTCACACATTCTACGCTGCGTTCGTCCACGAGCTCGACGACGAGACAGCCTTCACTTCGACGTAGAGCGCAGCGCTGCGAAAAACGGTATTCACTAACATAGAACAGCTCGTCGTCGAACTGTAGGCGGTAACTCTCGACGCAGTGTAGTTCCAGCTCACGCCGCATTCGTCGACGAGCGCTAGTGTCGTTTAAAGTGCATTAGTGAATACCATTTTTAGGATCGACGCTGCCGCAGCGCTGACACAGCGCTGTTAGCAAGGCGGTTTCCTTAGTGAATAACACTGCAGTATGTATATCATCAGCCTATTTCAGTCCGCTAGTGCACATAAGCCTCTTCAATTGTGCGTAATTGAAGTTAAAGTTTAAATTAAATCCCACATACTTACATACTGCGATCGCCAACCCGCTTGCCCTGCGTGGCGATTATGGGCTCCTGACCTGATGCGTTCACGCATAGTTAGTGGGAGAGGCCTGTGCCCAGCAGTGGACTGAGATAAGCTGATAATAGAATGTGTGATGATATAGGTAATATTATTTTCTCATTTTTAGTAATATGTGAGTGAAGTTGTCTAGATACCACTGGTATGGTAAATGTAAATATAAGGAGAAATTTACACAATCGATCTAGACGTCCGAAACTACAAATAGTTTAAATCAGTGATAAGTCCTTCAAAGTATAGCCTAACCCAACATTAGCATAGCCCTGGAAATAGCGGCGAACAAGTTTAAAATAACATTGTTTTAAACAGTTATCGAATTACGACCATAAATTACGTAGGTACCTAGACAGTTTGTGGTTTACTCGGGTGTATATAGAAAGATGGATGTTATCTATTTCATAAAATAAAGTCATTGCAATAACTACAGGGTGACATTTGTATCGTGTTTTTTTTTCTAACAGTACGTATGAATTACAGACAATTTAATACACATTGTCAGTAAAAGCAGCAAATGTTGTTGTAGAATGAGAATGATTTTTTTCTTCTTCTTCTTCTTCAAGTGCCATCTCCATCCAGGAGGTCGGCGACCATACGTCCATATGTCCCTCTGTCTTCCGTCATGCGAATCAAACTATGCAAGCTCTCTACTTCCAACCAGTCTCTTATATTCCTAGTCCATGAAGTACGTCTTCTACCACGCCCGCGCTTCCCCTCGATTTTTCCTCCAATTATTAATTGCAGTAGGTTATATTTTTTGTTTCTATACACCGTGTTTCTGGTAACACTCAAAACCTCAGACACCCCAACTGATTTTTATTTTTTTAAACTTATGTATAGTATTCATTTTTTAATCTGTTGTTTATTTATTTTTTTAATGGATTTTTGATATTCTGTATAGCTCTACTCGACTTTTAACTCTACACTCAATAAAACAATTGCTAGCTACCATCATAAACCTTGAAACTATTGATTTGTGTACATTATTGCAACGACAAAAGGTTTACCAATAGACAGCTATGTCGCTGTAAACCACTTTAAAGCTTTGTCGCAGTAAACTTCAAATGGGACAGCTAAGCAAACTTAACCCAACATTCAAAATGACAAGGTTGTAATTAGGCACAAGTTCGATTTCTTATGACACTCGAGCGTTTTCAAATTAGGCCAGTTGCACCAAGGATTAAGGACTAAAGCATAGATGTAGAACAACATTTATTATACAACTATCCTTATCTTGCTTGCCAATTAAATTCGGTGTCAAAAAGAGATGTACGTACGTTTTCTATTTCTGAATTACCTGTGATGTCACTGGGTTTATTTGAAAACTGTCAGTTGACATGTCGCTCCTAAGAATTAAAAATACATAATATCTTCTAACAAAAAGTTTATAAAAAGGTCAGTTGTCAAACTTTAGAATTAAAAAGACTTGTTATTATCAAATGTAGGTATGGAAAAAGAGTATTTTTAGTCATGCATGGGAATATTTCTATCTCTTTTTAGCAAAGTAAGTTAGAAAGAGACTGCCGCTTGTAAATTGTATCTGTATAAAACCGGACCCTGATTATGACACTATCCGTTATGACTGCTTGCTTATGCTGATACTTCACATGTATTTGCGTTTTGCCTCTTGCTCCCATTAGTACCTAATACAGGTGGAAGCGAGAGTCATAATGCAATACGCCAACTGGAGTGCCTCCTACACAAAGTGCGAAGTATTCCCTAATGGTGTTGTATGGTGGTGTGTGGTGTATCTGTGGCAACAGGAATATGTTAACATTATATCTGTAAAAAATCGACTGTGTAGCTATCACAGCTCATAAAATAACAACCTGGTTACAGACAAGCGGACACACAGACGGGCGGAAAGAAAGTGAAGTCTAAAGGCCCTTCTCCACAGTTGCCGAACATAGGCGATCGTACGGGACGCAACTTTAGAACTTGTATAGCTGCGTCCATATGATCTCCTATATTCGGCCAATGTTGTGAAGGGCTGGAGGGCCGGGTCTCTTTTTTTTACACGAGAGTGTGTATCTTTTGTTCGTGTTTATAGCCGTTAGTTCATAGCATGTAGTCCGTTTTGCCAGCCCTCCCAGTCCGATAAAAAATCGTGTCGGATCTCGCTCGCGTACTAGTGAATATGGCGATGTTCACATTGTCGGGCCGACTCCGCCCGCGCCGCACCCCCTCAGACGCCCGCGCGTCGCTGCCACTGATTGAACAGTACGCCGACACCCGATTAAAAATCGGCCCGACAACCTACATAATGGGAACAGTAACGCCGACACACGATTGAAAATCGGCCCGACAGTCGACATGTGGGAACGAGCTCTTCAGGCACTTAATCTAACCGCAAGCGAGTCAACAATGAACTTATTGCAGCGGCGAACTATCACCGCCATGCGAGTATCGCCATGTCTCTTTTATTTACACGGGATTGTTCGTTTTTATACGTAGGTATTTTATACCACACGAACGACCGAATGCTCTCTCAGAAATGTTAAAGTATAAAACTATATTACGCAAGAAAAAAAAACTCTTTCAATTCATAGATATTTACATAAGTAATGACCAATTATGTATGTACATAAAAATTATAAAAAAACTTATTTACAATTTTATTTACAAGTTACGGTTTTCGCACGTTCACGGGCGGGGCACATAATCTAGGGGGTTGAGCTCCTGACACAGACGATAGTGTAAAGGGTGTTGCTGGTCGCCTCTTAAAATTCTCCAAATATTCTTATGATCACAGTTAACCGACGACCAGCTTGTCGTACTTGGTTGTCGAAAAAAAAACCGTAGTCCCGAAGTCGTTGAGTAGCTGCGGCCATGGTGGCATTCGACACGGCGACACCAAACTCCTCTTGATAATTCCTTACCGCTAAATTGACATTGTCATTGCAGCGTGCTAGCGTTCTTACCATTTCACAGTATTGAACGTTCGTGAATCTAAACGACATGATAATTAGAAATATCGACGGAATGAACATACAAATTAAATTGACAAGCAACGTCAAACTCGTAGCGAAAAAAATTATCGTCCAGGTAACCAGCCATTATTACCAAAATACCCCTAAATACTGAAAAAGGTATACAACCTTCAGCAATGCGATATGCACAATGTTGTATTACGAATGTGTAGACTGGGCACGTAAAAAATAACTAAAAATACAAAAAAAAATAAAAATATTACCCCCAACAAGATATAGCTCAATCGATTCCACTCTCGATTCTGAACAAACGGTTTTCTGGTTTGTGGTGTTAAGTGAAACACGGTGTATATGTGTCCAAAGCATGCTGTTTTTCTTTTCTTTATTGTTGATACTACTTCTAAGTTTTTTCGCATGATTTCTAAAACTCTGGCATTAGTTACCCTATCCGTCCATTTTATTTTGAGCATCCTTCGATAAATCCACATTTCGAAAGCTCTTAGTTTGTCGATTAATTTCTTTTTCAGGGTCTAGCTTTCGGAGCCATACATAAGAATCCCTATCCGTCCATTTTATTTTGAGCATCCTTCGATAAATCCACATTTCGAAAGCTCTTAGTTTGTCGATTAATTTCTTTTTCAGGGTCCAGCTTTCGGAGCCATACATAAGAATTGGGATGACGTAACATTTTACCAGTCTCCATCTTAGTTTTATGATTTTTTTAATAATGTTAAAAACAGAAGAAAATATTTTTCTTGCGACCCAAGAGATTATCCTAAAATCTTGGCCGACGTAGAATTGAACAACATCGAGAACCGTCGCCTGGGTGCTGGCAATAGGAGAAACAGTATTGGTGACAGATGCGACACCTGTAACCATGGTGAAATAGGGGCCAGCAATAACCATAGCTCTTAAGACATTTAGTAGCTACGAACAAATAAATGGCCGTGTGGTGACGGCAGAAAGAATACATTTGTCACCACCCCAACTCCTCCTGCGGGTGTCGTAAGAGTCGACTAAGGGATTGAAGTGTCACTGGCCATATTTGATTAAAGATTGATGATGGGCAGCAGCGTCATTATAGTGGACACATTACTGCGATCGCCAATCCGCTTGCCCAGCGTGGCGATTATGGGCATTTACCTCCTAATGCGTCTATACGCATAGTTAATAGGAGAGGCCTACGTCCAGCAGTAGACTATCATAGGCTGATGATGATGATGATGATGAACAAATAAAAGATGGAAGCTGCACGCCATACTTAATGGGTTTTCAAAATCGATCCTGAAATTTCGTTGACAAGTGTCATCTCCTCTTCAATGTCCTATAAAAACTTAAACCGCTATTTGAAAATATTTTTGTGAATGGTCCATTAAAGTTTTGATTGGCTATATTCTATTTGCTTTTATCAAAGATGTGGCGCCGACATACAGGATGAAATTAAAATCTTAAGAGTGTTAAGAAAAGCGCTATGTCCTGCCCATGTGAGCCCAATTGCACAATTGTTTACGGGAGCATTTCCAAACTCGCGTTGTATGTCCATGTTATACATGGTCGCAGTTTAGTAGCAATAAACAGCAAAAAAAGAAGTTATTAATAATCAAATGGAGCATCCCTCGCCCCCAATGTAATACACTTTGTTCCGCTCATGCTGTGTGACGGACGTCACGGTTATTCGACAGTTGATGTACAGGGAAGGCTACTTAACAGCTCGATGTCGCTAGCGAAGGGGACAAAGTCTCATCATTTTTATTTGAAAAGGGTAATACCTGCGGCTCTACCGCGATCTTCGAAATCCGCAAGTTTTGAGGATTTGTCTCTGTCACTCTAATAAGGCCTTCGTTGGAGTGACGGAGAAAAATCCTCGAAATTTACGAATTTAGATTCTTGCGGTAATAGGCCAGGTTCCTTTTTATAGAGTGACCTCGGAGATGTGATCAGTTAACTCCACAACTAGCAACTGAATATCTCGTTAAAAAATACACTTTTTTCGGCATTTTTTTTAACAATGGTTTTAGGATATTAAGACGGCTTACCGAGATTTTTTAATTAGTAAATTGTATTCCCGCAACATTGTTTTTAACATAAAATTTAAGATTTATCGCATATAAAGATTAAATAATGTAAAACTGTAAATATTATTGCGTATTAGGGTGGATCGATTTTTTTATTTTTGGAAATTCATAAAATAATCTTTATGGATCGATACTTCGTGGCTAGAGAAACAAAAAATAATATTCGACGGTGGAAAGGAGAAAACCTTTAAGCGACATTTTGGTCAAAAATGAGTTTTAAATATCGACGGAACCGGCTTTTTTTTCTGCGTCGTTTAAGCCAAGTAATACTGAGATCTGACGACTTCAATGATGCTTAAGGTATAATGAAATAATGGTCAAATTTAAAGAGAGGGATGTTAAGCGACGCAATTATTGACTAAAATTTAGACAGTGTCACTTAAGCACATATTTATATACATAGTCGCTTAAGTTTTTTTTTTCAAGTGCTACTGTTGTCGGTTAATTGCATGTCATACAAATTACCTTGCCCTGTAAGCGACACTTTTCTGACTAAATTAATTTTATTTATAAACCGTAGGGTCGCTTAAAGGCTCGTTTCGGAGAATTCTTAGGTCAATATCAATTAAGCGACATTTATTTCAGAGGGTTCCAAATTTATTGAAATAACGTTATTACTATTTCATAGATATGACAATTTGACAAAGTACGTTCCAAGAACACAAGTCTCTAAAGCGGCCACAGAAAGTGATACGAGTTTTTTCCTAAAAATAAAACTTTAAAACGCTCTCCTGGACAATTACCAAAATGTCGCTTAACAGGTTTCTCCTTTCCACCGTCGAATTATGATCATTTTTGGATTTACTTTTATTTTGTACTTCGTTTATAGGCCCAAAAATCGACTCTATTTTTAAGGTTTTTTTAAGAAAATTCAGTAGTTCGTGGATATTTTCGGATTTATTTTTATGTAAAAACAAAATAACATTATTTGTCATAAATTTAGAATTTGCACAATTTAATTATATCAAAATTATAACCAGTATCGGCAAAAACTGGTTTTCAACTTTGAGGCTCTTGGGGCAGTACTTGCCAAATGAATATCGGAAAAAGGTATATTGTTAAAGAATGTTACTTTTTACGGCTATCATTCTATTGGCCCGCGGTTCCAAAAATCCGAAAAAAAATTTTTCAAAGTCAAAGTCAAAGTCAAATAATTCTTTATTCAAATTGGAATAGCAACAAACTCTTTTGAATCGTCTAGATATGAAAACTACTTCCAGTTTTTTCATACTTGTATATTCATGTATGGACCAAAATTTTTTTTCAGTATTTTCTGAAACGCGGCCCTATAGGAATAACCTGTCTAAAAAGTAAATTTTTCAACAATATATCTTTTTCCGATGATCATTCGGGAAGTACTGCCCCAAGAGCCTCAAAGTTGAAAATTATTTTTTGGAGATCCGAGTTTTCTTAAAAAAACCTTAAAAATAAGGCCGATCTTCGGACTTCTATATGGGGTCCATAATGATAAAATATCCAAAAATGGTCATAATATTTTTTGTTTTTCTAGCCGCATAGTATCGATTCGTAAAGATTATTTTACGATTACCCGAAAATAAAAAAATCGATCCACCCTATTGCGTATTAGGGTGGATCGATTTTTTTATTTTTGGAATTTCATAAAATAATCTTTATAGATCGATACTTCGTGGCTAGAGAAACAAAAAATATTACGATCATTTTTGTATTTACTTTTATTTTGTACTTCGTTTATAGGCCCAAAAATCGACTCTATTTTTAAGGTTTTTTTAAGAAAAGTCAGTAGTTCGTGGATATTTTCGGTTTTATTTTTATGTAGAAACAAAATAACATTATTTGTTATAAATTTAGAATTTGCACAATTTAATTATATGAAGATTATAACCAGTATCGGCAAAAACTGGTTTTCAACTTTGAGGCTATTGGGGCAGTACTTGCCAAATTAATATCAGAAAAAGGTATATTGTTAAAGAATGTTACTTTTTACGACTATCATTTTATTGGCCGGCGGTTCCAAAAATCCGAAAAAAAATTTTTTTTTCATACTTCAATGTATGGACCAAAATTTTTTTTCAGGATTTTCTGAAAGGGCCGCGAATAGGAATAACCTGTCTAAAAAGTAACATCTTCAACAATATATCTTTTTCCGATAATCATTTGGGAAGTACTGCCCCAAAAGCCTCAAAGTTGAAAATTATTTTTTGGAGATACTGCGAACAATTTTCATATAATTAAATCACACAAACCTTAAATTTAGGAAAAACAATCTTATTTTGTTTATCCATAAAATCAAAACAGAAAATATCCTTGCTCATCCGAGTTTTCTTAAAAAAACCTTAAAAATAAGGCCGATCTTCAGGCTTCTATATGGGGTTCATAATGATAAAATATCCAAAAATGGTCATAACATTTTTTGTTTTTCTAGCCGCATAGTATCGATTCGTAAAGATTATTTTATGATTACCCGAAAATAAAAAAATCGATCCACCCTATTGCGTATATCTTTAAAAGTGAATACGATTATGATATGTTAGTTTATATCGCCAATATATCCTCGCTTACTCGCTCTTGGTGAGACCAGTGCCTCAAGTACCCACCTATTTGTTTATATCTAAAACTATATTATCGCTTAGTAAGTTAGTAACTACCCACAACGCAAGGTTTAATTAAGCTTTTGAGACTATTTAGGTCGTTTTGTGTAAAATTATGTATATTTATATGTGGTCCCTTTTCACCTAACGCAAATGCTAAATTGTCAGACAAGGACAAACGAATAATTAGCTTATAGTGGCTTGAGGGACTTTTTGAACAAGGGTTTTAATTTGTAAACAAAATTTTCAAGCTTTTAATTATGATGTATGTGAATTCTGCTTAATGAGAGTCATTAACATGGCTGTTGTTATATGAAATGAACCATAGTCTTAATAAATGTACTGCTAAGATTTCATGAGCTTCCGGAATTATTTGTTTTCCTCAAAGGCTCTTTCCAAATCTCTTTATGGGTCATTGTCAGATTTAGGTTATCGTCTTTTCGGTGGACATGCCTAAAGTTAAGGAATTCTTGTACTAATTTTGGGATGAAACAATTGACGGTACAACTGGGAACCTAGTTCCCTAGGTCTATATCCCTATCTAATCAAGTCAAGTCGTAACATAGATTTATAAAAGCTGTTAACTTTTGATCACCGAGTGGACAACTTTTGTTTTTCGGTCTGAGAATGACCCTTATACTAAGACTCAAACTAACATTTTGAAGTAGTCATTTACTTTATCTGCCTAGGCAGGCAAATAGTGAATAAATCCCGACTATCGGAATAAGCAAATGGATGCTTTCTATGCTGATGAGTTGCATTAGCATTCCATTAGCTAGAGATAAAAGGTACGAGTAAGTATTTTCACCTATTTAATTTAATCAGTGCTTTTCCTATTTCATAAATAACTTAAACGAATAGCTTAGGAATCTTAAAAGTAATTTTATATCTCCATTTGTCGCCATTAACCTGATACTGTGTTGTAAAAAACTCTTAATAATATATGTTTCATCACACTTGCTGTCTAAGTTCGCCATTGCTTACCTTCGTAGCGGGAGTAGGTAATAGAAAAGTGAA
This sequence comes from Thaumatotibia leucotreta, assembly GCA_025490895.1. Taxonomy (NCBI): domain Eukaryota; kingdom Metazoa; phylum Arthropoda; class Insecta; order Lepidoptera; family Tortricidae; genus Thaumatotibia; species Thaumatotibia leucotreta. The sequence goes on along the minus strand of JALPQI010002871.1, from coordinate 3,762 downwards.
ATTCCTTAGAGAGTAATATAAATGTCAGTACGTCATTTAATAATATTTTCTCTTAAAACTTATTTTTTTGTCGGCAAGTGTGATGAAAAACATTGTATGCATCACGGTCGGTAAGCGGAATACTAACTCGAGTAATTAAAAGAGTCTTCTAACACTATCCTTAGTAATTCCGTACTTACCTCCCTTGATGCACAATGTGCTATAAATACACCGCGTGGTGACAGTATGAATGCATTTGTCAGCACCCCAACTCATCCCTTGAGTGTCGTAAGAGTCAACTAAGAGATTGAAGTGTTTTTTGTGATTTGATTTGAGTGTCTTTAGATTGAATATTGATGATGGGCAGCAGCTTCATCATAATGGTCACACTACTGCGATCGGCAGCCCGCTTACCCAACGAAGATTATCACTAATGTGCCCAGGCGCGGATCCAGGACTTCGTCGAGGGAGGAGCACTGCCCTATGATATGATGTATTTTATACTTAAAACACCACTTAGGCATACGTATACATAAGTCCAGTGTGAGGGGGGGCAGTTCCCCCATTGCCCTCCCCCTGGATCCGCGCCTGAGTGCGTCCATATGCATAGGTAAGTTAATAGGGAAGAAGGGGAGGCATATGTCCAGCAGTGGGCGGAAACAGGCTGATGATGTAATGTGAACATACTTAAATAAGAATCAAAAAAGTAAAACAATATGTTTAATTTTATCGGTACGGACTCACCACCCACTATTTAAATACGATTAGCCACAATCGACGTAGTTATTTATACTGTCTCATGTACTTTTCGTAAAACGATATTATAAATACCTATTTGTTTAACACCATACGCCAAGCATTAACACATTGGAATGCACTTAGCTACCGATATACAGACTTGCAGCGGCTAGTCAAAGTTTGCGGCCCAAAGTGGAAGTGAAGGAAGACGGCGCGGGAATGTTGCCAACTGCCTCGTTACGTCACACATACACTTGAGGAAGTAAACTTGTGTTCATAAAGTTGGTGTTGAACGTGTGAAGCATCTAGTTTTGTTGTTGTGTCGAAGATCCGGATCCACACCTTCGTACCCTGAGCGACTATTTTCGCTTCGCTCCCTTCCAGACCAACGGCTTGTAAGTATATGCAGTCACCATGGGATGGGTTTTTCTATGCGATTTTTTTACGCGTTTTTATTTTTCATTACCATCACCACTTTATTTTCCGTTTTATAAAAGCAAAAGAGACTATTATGCCAGAATAGCAGACAAACATGCGTCTGTTACAAGAGAACCGAAAATTACTCCACTATTTATACGCAGTTCGTCAATAATTTGGGAATGGTAATGACTTGATTGGTGCGACAGAATAATATAATCGCATAGAACTACCCAGATATAATATTAGAGCGGCCACAGTGCTGAAATATTTTCCATCATGCATTCTATGAGAATAGAGACCCGTTTAGATATCACATCACACATCATCGCCTATCAGATAGGATCTCAGTCCACTGCTGGACGTAGGCCTCTCCCACTAACTATGCGTGAACGCATCAGAAGGTAATGCCCATAATCGCCTCGCGGAGCAGGTTCCGTCCTTTACTTTCCAACTCATAGTACGGCTACTATTTATAAACACAAGTTTCTAAAAGTTCGAATTGTCCATACGACGATATGGGTCTTGTCTGCCATTTACACCATAAAAAACTGAATTAATGGATTTGTGTGGTTGTGACGGCAGGAATGAGGAAACTGAAGATAAATCGTCGCATCAGCCGACGCCCACGCGTGGCGCCTGCACTTGAACTTGCGTCAAGGCCGTTTGTATGTAGGCTGTTTGGTCAATTGATTTGTTTCCTAAATAAGCTATTATGCTAATAATTAAAATATAACTCTGCCAGAGTCCAATAACAGCTTTTTATTGTGCTATTAGATTGTGATCCTGCATTTTTTTTTCTCAATTTCAGAAACAAAATGTCTGCCGTTATAGCGTGTGATACTGCGCAATGCGCACGCGATCGCCATGGTGATAACTACCACTAACTTAATGTTTTAACACTGTTGTATCAGCCGTCCTGTAGCCATTTGTCGGCCTCCGTAGCCTAGTTGGTAGTGACCCTGCCTACGAAGCTGGAGGTTTCGGGTTCGTATCCCGGCGAGGGCATTATTTGTGTATTTATTTATCGCAAATATTTGTTCCTTGGAGCTTGGTCATGGCTGTCTATTTTTTTTTTTTTTATGTTGGCACAACAAAGTGGCTCCACTCCACCTGATCGTAAGTGAAAAGTAGAGCCCAAATCGCAGCGGCAACGAACATATTTAAGTATCTATTATATATATCGTCGCTTGGTACCCTCATCACAAGCCTTAATTGAGCTTGCTATTGACTAGGTCGATTTGTGTAAGATGTCCCAAGATAGTTATTTTATTTATTTATTTTATATACCATGACTTTTCAAGTATTGGTAACGTTAGGTTTTTATTCAATACATGTCAATACGGCAGGCCATCGCGCTCTACATCTAATATGTCAATGAGAGCGCGACAGAATGCATTACGTATCGAGTAAAAGCTAACTTATCCTTTACTTTCCAGCTCAGTCCGGCTACTGGTTTAGCTTTATAGGAAATGACAGAAAAGTAAAAATTAAAGAGACGTCTGTTTTTCGGCTCCAAAGCCGGTAACAAACACACCTTGCTTCATAATTTTATTCAGCGTCCCATTTCTTGGACGAAAGTTAAGATGACGCAAGAAGGATCGTTAAAATTTAAATTAACTACTTTATTCCTTGTAAATAATGAATGTCATTATGGAGATCAAACAGAGGTAGCGTAGTCAAAAACGCTTTTAACAGTAGTAGGCCGCAGTAGCAGACCTGCTGGGCAAGCGGATTGGTGATCGCAGTGTGTCTGCTGTGATATTAATGACGCTTCTGCCCGTCATACATTTTCATAAACGAATGGTCAGACACTGTAATCCCTTAGTCGACTCTTTCGACACCCACTTTTGACGTGAACAACATAAGTTTCATGCATATTACAACGTCAAAAAAGCAAGAAAAATATCCATTTCCTCGTAGCATCTTTGATTGCGATGGCCCCGTGTTTAATCGTTTGTCGTCGCTGCCATCACGTTCTAACAAGCATGCAAGTGACGAGTAGCATCATAAACGATTAACGCCTGACCACTGTAAGCCACCAGATGAGTTAGATCACTCGAAATCCATGGACAAGCATCAAAGGGCCACAGGAATGAGGAAACAGTTCGTGAAATAAATCGTCCATCGATCGACGATCGCCCACGCGGTGCACTTGAACCCAGCACCAGCAAGGCCGTTCGGTGCGAGACGGTAATCGCTCGCGACATCGAGACGACACGGATTACGAATTTATTTGATAGCAGACATGGCAGTTATCAATTTTTGTCGCATCAAATAAAATTTGCAATACAGTCAAGTGCAGAAATATGTATCGAAGGAATCCTCTTAAAAATATGTTACGACGATCTTATTACGAAGTTCTTTTTACACAGAATGAAAGGGCACTGGGACATATTTTTGAGCATTTTTATGTACCTACACATTATTGTGCTTTTGACTGTACTTAAATTAAGTAGGTACTTGAGTGACTCGTCTTGCTAAATATTTTAATATTCTTCCATTGCCTATACGAATGAGGTGTAACAAAATGTATACTAATCTATTATAGGCACCAAAGGGACTAATACAATATATTATTTGTACTCATTAAAAAAACGAGTACCGGAGTCTATATTAAATCAATTT